>VURO01002050.1:0-12695 GCA_015108175.1 Pelvicachromis taeniatus
ATACAGAAATGTGAACTATGCAAGTTTAAAACAGTTTAAATGTCCAATCTGTTTTTTGTCTCTTTTTTTTTATGTTGCTCCTTGTTTTATTTTTTGGACTTTATTTTTTATGTTTTAAGTCATATTTAAACAGAAATGTCAACACGAAAGAATTAACAATGAAATACCGAGACAGATTTGTTTTATTTCACATTATAATTGCAGGTTTTACTCGTATCCAGGCTATGACGACATTCAGGATACAGCACTTCCATATATACTGGGTGTTTCCTAAATTAAGTCACATTATGCAGGGTTGTGGGTGTGTGCAGTTGTCCATTGATTTTTCACAATGTCAACTACTGTATTCATTATTTACAAAGAAGAAGAAAAAACCCGAAATGTCACACTTTCAGTTTCGATATTGAATTTAGGATAGGTTGCTTAGACATGCTTGTACAACAGACAAACAGGATACTCTAAAGACCATCCTCATGATTAGTGGTACTTGTGAGCGTGAAAACGCTGTTGATGTTTTCTTGACTCGAACACAAACTTAATTAATTTACTCAGGCCAATGCCCTAAAGTGCCACCTGAAAGTTATACATGTTTATTGTGGGAACGATGGTTTGAAAGTAGAGGTAAGGTGAACTGTTTATTCATAAAACCGAACTGAAAATGAAATATAACTGTTTGTTTCCGTTCGCATCCCTTCCCTGTTCGTCTGAATAGTCACAGCTGACATTTGTGGCTTATGAGGCTGAGAAAAGAGGTGCGACATTCTTGCCACAGAAACATGCGAGCAAGACACCATACTATGTAAATGTATGCAAGTTTCACCAGTAAAGACTGAAAACTGTTTAAGATGGGGCAACCTGAATGTAGACTAAGGGGGGAAACCCAGGGTAAAGAAGCCCCATCTGCTGCCCCTTCTAGTTTATTCTGTAATTCTCTCTTTTTTTTAAGGTTTAGTTGGAATTTAATCAGACAATTAAATTAAGTATTTTGGGTAGGTACTAAGTAATGTAGTTCCACGAACATCTCAGTAGAGCTGACGTAATAAACTGGTGCTAAAATATTAAGACTCAAAACGAACTTCATTGAAAAAATAGTCACACTTCTAAACAGAGGAATGAAGTCATCATTGCATCACCCAAACCCTGTCGGCATACTAACGTTATGTTGATTTAGTGCCACCTGGTGGAAAATCTATACTACAGCATTTATATCTTGGTCAAAACGACCACACAATTGAAATGAATGAAATTATGCCGAAAAAGAAGCTTTAACTTGTTGCACTAACTAAAAGGCACTTTTGTGACATCGCGTTTCAAGTAACGGGCACGCATGCTCAGTGAAACGGCTATAATCAGTCAAACCAGGCGTGTCGGAGAGCGTGCAATCACTTACAGCTGTGGCGCTTTTTTTCAGAGGGTGTGTTGTGGGACTCATCGCTCCTTCCAAATACCTGGCTAAAGGATGGACTACTTGGGCTACTTGCACGGCCTCGTTTCTTGGTGCTTTATCGTTTTTTATTCCGTTTGCGCATTCGCAGAAAGCAGCAGGTTAGTTTACAGCAGCGAGTCAAGCGCGACAAACTCCTTCAGCCGGGGCGGGACATATGGCCTCATCCAACCTCAGCTTGTTGCGGTGAAACAGAAGCAGAGCACGGAGCTCCGGGAGCGCCCTCGACCTGTCACGGTCAAGTGCCACCCGGATGTCATGGAGGTCGTGGTGCAGGCTGACATGTTTGACACAGGCCTACAGGTGGACGGCGGACATCTGAGACTGGGCTCAGATTCAGCGGGTGAGGAGAGAGTGTGCGGAGTAGTCCCATCGGGAGAGGCGGAGTTCACCATCCGAGCCCAGCTGGTAGATTGTGGGACAAAGCTCTCAGTAAGCGCTACTAGTTC
Organism: Pelvicachromis taeniatus; assembly: GCA_015108175.1. Classification (NCBI taxonomy): domain Eukaryota; kingdom Metazoa; phylum Chordata; class Actinopteri; order Cichliformes; family Cichlidae; genus Pelvicachromis; species Pelvicachromis taeniatus. Next base: position 1,894 of record VURO01002050.1, read on the forward strand.
TCTGGAGCGTGGTTCAGTCACTGCTGTGTTCTGGTCAAAAGTTTCTCCTTTTACAAAACTAAATGAAGTGTGAGTTGCAGACTAAAATGTTAACATTTGCTTTCAGTCGACAAAAGACAAGCTTATCTATGCCAATGTGCTGGTCTACTCACCTGAGCCCTCATCTGATGGTTTGCTTAGACTGGATGGAGCTGCTATTCCAGTTGAATGTCATTACAAAAAGTATGCCTATGCACATGAACAGACGTTTGCAGTGTGCTGTAGAAATATCTGTCTCTGTGTTAAATCTGTGTCTGTTTTCAGGAAGTATTCTGTAGGTGGCATTTCCCTGCATCCCACCTGGGTTCCACTTGTTGTGACAGCTTCAGCAGAAGACCACATAGACTTTCATCTGCTTCTCATGACTGGTATTAAAAGGATCACAGCCATGAAACATTGTTCTGCTATCACTAAGAGTCATACTTAACGTCACAATGCTTCATCTTTAAAATGCCATCAGAGGTTTTAGAAATATTCATTGGAAGGTTGCATGTGTTTTTTTATTTTATTTATTTATTTATTTTATTTGTTGCCATCTTTGCAGATGATTGGACATTTCAGAGGGGATTGTATACGTATTTCCTGGGTGACTCGATTCATTTTGAAGTCTCTGCTGTTATTGGTAACCACATGCCCCTGCGAGTGTACGCTGACCATTGTGTTGGCACAGCAACTCCCGATGCAGACGTAGCATTAAGATATGATTTTGTTGAGAATGGGTGAGTTCTACTGTTAACTCTTTAATTCTATATAAAGATGACTATATTTTCATATAGTAAGACTCATATCATGGCATTGGCTTTCATTTCCAAATTGTCTTTGTTTTTTGTTTTTTTTACATAACAGATGTCTTACTGATGCTTACCTGACAAACTCCAGCTCACGTTTTCTACCAAGAACTGAGGAACACAAGCTGAGATTCCAAATAGATGCCTTCATTTTTTATCAAGAACCCAGCAACCAGGTTGAAAGTAGAGAATAGCTTTCCACAGTACATATATTCAGTATGAGACCTCAGATTTTATTTTTTTGCATTTTACTGTAATATACAGTTGGATTCATAATTTGTCAAATATGCAATTTTTGTAGTTTTGTCTGCACCACAGTGGATTTTTAAATCAATATGTGATTGAAATGCAGGATTTTGGCTCTAATTTAAAGGCTTGAGAAAAAGTTTTGCATTAATTGTTTAGGAATTGAACACTTGGCCAGCAGGCAGTTTTGTTTTTGTGTTTTTTGATCATATGAGACCTGCTCCCTCTTTGTTTTTATGAAAAATGGGGACATAATATCTGAAACAGATTCAAGTGTGGAGTTTGTATTTGATCTTTTGCACATGAAGGTAGGTATCAATGGGCCATGTCTTTGGACAGATGAAACAAAGAAATGAATCTTATCTTGTACAGAGTATGAGAGAAGGACAAATGGGTTTTGAGTTACTGCAGACAAAACTGAAAGCAGAGAACCACAAACCAGCAGCAGCTGAAGGTGGCTGCAGAAAAGATCTAGCAGAGCACCTTGAGGAGGGGAAACGGCATGTCCAAAATGGTGACGTCCAAATTATGGACCTAACTTTTATCTCATCCACAGGTTTATATAACCTGCCATGTAAAGGCTGTTCCAGTCACATTGACTGCCACTTCACAAAACAGGGCCTGCTCTTTAACTGAGAACAGGTACCAAAATCATGTCGTTTTTATGTGCAGCAATGGTCAGTTGTCCATTTGTGCTATCGTGTTTTCAGAAAATAAGTTGTGATGGACATAATGAATATAGTTTCATCTGAAGGTATTTTCCTCTCTCAAATCTTATTGAAGTACAAAATATTTATTCTGTAATGTATCAGATTTCACAGATGGGTAATTTTATTTTATACATGTAAAATTTCACCTTTTCCAGGTGGCGTTCAGTCGACGGTAATGATGAGACGTGTAGGAGCTGTAATATTGCCTACCACGCTGAAGAAACTCAGTCCAGGCAACCTCCTAAAACTGCTATGAGTACCAAAGCATGGCCCACCTTGTCTTCACTGGAAGGTTTAGTCGAGAACAGACCCAAACAACAGCCAGCCACTTATGTCCGTTTCCGTCCAGGATTACACCAGCGCAGGCACACTAAATATGAGCAATCCTCTGCAAAATTAATGAAGGAAGGAACAGACTACGTAGCACGTGAGTACAATATTAAGTCAGTGGATTTATCTGCTATTAAACATTTTCATTAAAATTGGATTGCTATTGAACTTGTATTTCAGAGATTTAATAATTAAACCTTGAGTGGAGCTCAAAGAAACCTGAGTGAGACACTGCGTGATCTGTATTTTATTTTATATTTCCTGTTTTTACAGGGAGACTCCAGCTGGGACCCATAACTGTGCTGCCGTTCAGTAACCATAGCACAAGGTCAGCAGATCCAAAAACATTATTTTCAGATAAGGCCACCTGAGACTCAGGATGCTTTACTGGAGAGTGAGGATTAAAATAAAGATTTCTCTGCCGACTTATTGTGAATCCAGTGCACAAACCCCATGAATGTAGGTCATCCTCTGCACTAGAACACAACCAGGCCTGTTACATTTTTCAAATAAAGTTTTGTCTGAATGTCTTCAGCCATATTCAGGTGTGTGCTGCTTGTTTCCTTAAATGTGTATTTTTCTACCACAAATAATTCTTTCTTTGCTTCAGCTGCTATATAGACAACAAACATGAACAAATCCCCAACATCCTGTAATTTTCAGTCAGTGAACTTGATATGGCGCTAGCAAACAATTTAATTAGCATCGGGTTTTTAAGCACTCAAGCTCATTAGCCCCGAGCAACAGAAGTGGATGTCAAAAGGATGCATTGCTTGTGTACTTGAACACAAACAATGTATCATTTTGTCAGCTGTAAAGATTCATCTAACATGCCAACCATTATCAATTAAGGAGATATGCAGACATGCTATTAGGGAGCGCTTCCTTCCATTACTACCCTCAGTCTACTCATGTAACCACATTATTGTCACAAAGAGGGGTGTTTGCAATATAAAATCTTGGCTTTTCAGACATATCCAGTAATACATTAGTCACAGCTCCCTGGTGAGATGGATTACTAAAACTGTTGCATCTTTGTCTTCTAACTTTTATTCATAAAAGAGCAGCTTTACACTTTATCAATAAATAAGTTTAATAAAAATTAGACAGTGTCTCATGTGTGCTTTTGTGTAGCAGCAGCCTTTTAAAGTTTTGACAAACACCTTCCAAGAGCTTCACTTCCCTAGTAGCACTTATTGCATCATGTACGGATCATCTTAAATCGACGTCCGCTGAACATTGCAGCCTTTTAAGGGGATGGCCTGGCTTGACCCCTTGATGTTTGCAAAGTGGTATTAATATTGCAAATGGAAAAGATTTTTGCGCTTGTGCCAACTGGAGCATTTATGCTCTTTGGGTTTTGTGGTGTCAGCATCTCGGACAGCGCCCCTTGTTGTTGTCCTCGGTGGGCGTGATGAGCGCTGTCCGCGGTGCTGAAACAGTCTGCACAGGCCACTTTGTTTTCAGCGTCCCCTCCCACCTCCGTGATTAATTGTCATTCTTCAGCCTTTCTCACACGACTTGTCGATTTCCTGGGCGCCTGTTTACTTGCATATCAGATGAACAAGCGACTATATGTATGTTGCTGAACCAATATACTTGCTAAGTGCATAACAAATCAGGAGCGCACTGAAGTAGCACTTAGGAGTTCAGTGCCACTGCTTTATTAGCATATTCATGCGTTGCAGGGGTTACAGATGCAAGTTCAGAGCTCCGTCTGATCGTCTTGAGTCAGGCAATGCTTACAGTTTATCATCTGCCGATTGATGCTGTTAATACGTGGATTTAAGATCGTTGATTACGCACCCTGGTCTGTCTTTTTATCTATACTCTGGGGATGCGGTGAGTGGATAATGCTCTGCGTCAGTGTTTCAGTCAGGGCATTTGCGTCGTCTCGCCTGCATCCTGTTTCAGGGCTTTAGCTGTCGACTCTCACTGGGTTATTTTATCTCGTTTAACACAGCGGCGATGTTTTCCCTTAGAAATCAACTGCTGGCGTTGTTCACTGTTTGCCTTTTCGTTCGCACGGTTGTTTATTGCAGCCGGAGATGCGGAGACGTCCTTTGCAGAAATGATCAGATTTGCTGCACGCAGGGAAACAACACCTCTGTTGTCACCTGTTGCCCGGAGTTGGTGAACTATACGTACTACAGCATCGCCATGGTCACCCGAAAACTTTCTGGAATACTTATTCTGCTGCTTCTCTTCGCGTTGGGATACTTTGTCCAGAGGGTGCTGTGTTCAAGATCAAGGCAGGACACCCCGCCGCAAAATGGACAGCCAGCGGTCACCACATCGCAAGAAATGCTTATGGAGAGCTGTACACCGGACAGCTCGGCGGATCCAGCTGCCGCTGCGCATTTGCCAACATACGATGAATGCAAACATCTGCCGACATATGAGGAGACTGTTCGGGACGGGAAGAGATCGACGACCGGAATCCAGTGATGGACAAGCTACAAGGCACGAACACGTATAGATTCAAGTGTTGGCTATTCGAGATATTTGTTGTTTGGAGAAGAACGCACAAGATGTCGTCAAGCGAATTTTCATACAACAGCTGTATGCCTCTGGAGGCTGTTTTGAACTAATTCCATTTGTTACAAAAAAAACAACAACACGTGTCCAAGTGTTCAGGTTTGGCTAAATACTCTCAGTACTGAGGCTCGATTTATGGTCATATTACATTTAATGCTTCATAGATTAGCAAAAGAAAAATATAACAACAGCAACTTTGGGTTTGCCAAGCCTACAATATCTACTCTTTAATCAGTCTCTAATACAGCCTAGTGAAATTATTATCAATCAGCATTTACCACATTTAGATTCTGTTTTTGCAGACTTGCTGTTTAGAAAGCAAAAGGCTAATCAGTGGATTGTCAGCATCTATCATTTCTTACATAAGTGAAATGAAACACTAGCCAAATGAGACTGTTTACAACCGAGAGTCAGTGCAACACAACTGAATCATCCAAACCTATTTGCACTTGTCTTCGTTGCGCTTTTCCCTCGGGTTGATGATGCTGTCAATGAGATACACGACTGTGAGATAACAGAATTGCGTTTAATAATTAAAAGGAGATATGGATACGAGGTGATACAATTTCTAAAAGCACAGCCAGTAAACAGCTTACCTGTTTATATGATTAGTGCGTGTTTCTGTGGACGTAAGAATCATAGAAATGTAACAAAAAGATGGCATTTCTTTAAATACGATTTATTGTTGATACAAAGGGGTTAAAGCAGAAGGTGGTGTCAGAGCTCATTCGTCATATTGTCAAATAACACATTGCTTATAAATAAATGTTAATGTTTGCTGTTTGTTCTGAGGTAGTGCACAGTGTCTTTGATATTGTCTTTCACTGCACCGGGCTCTGCCGGGAGTTTGACCAGTTGGACCACTCGTTTAAAGGCCTCCTGAACTCCAAATCCCGTCGACGCAGAGCATGGCTGAACGAACCAATCCCGCTCCTGGCACATCTTTTTCATGTTGAATCTGTCCTTGATTTCAGTGACATTCAGCGCACCGTCGACGTCCTGTTTGTTGGCGAGAAGAATCAGCGGACGGCCCCGAAGGTCATCATTTCTCAGAGTGCTTTCCAGCTCCCTTTGCGCCTCGTTCAGGCGCTGCTGGTCGGCGCTGTCCACGACGAATACGATAGCTCCGGCGTTCTGGTAGAAATTCGGCCAGTGGTCGCGCATCTTCCCTTGACCGCCGACATCCCAGATCGTTATCGCAAGTTTTTTCCTGTTCTTTCTGGCTTCAAGCATTTCCACGTTGAAGCCTATGGTAGGGACGGTGCTGACACAAATGTTGTGCTTCAGTTTGTAGAGGAGAGTCGATTTTCCTGCGTTGTCCAGACCCAGCAGAAGAACTTGCACTTGAGGTTTGGAAACCCATGATCCCATGGTGAAGCAGAGACACAAAGGCTGTCAACTGAAATCGGACAGTCACATCCTCCGCACTGTGCCCTTAACACGGTGTTTGCTTAGTGCGTTTACCGAGGTTTAATGGATAAGCCATTAGTTCCCTGCTAAGGCACTGTACTCTGATAAGGCGTCACACCAGAGGGCAAAGTTTCCTGTTCCTCAGTTATACTTTTATTGGTCATTTATTCCATCACTTTGTTTGTTATCCGAATATATCTGACAGAGTAATGTGCATTCGTCTACGTGTCAAAAGCACACTGAGAACAAAACCGGGTACTTAAAGAGAAAGATGTAATAGACGAGAAATACTTTTTCTAAATATTAAAAACTAAATAATAGCCAGTTACATCAAACCAGTTAAATTAAAGTTCAAAAGAACCATAGCGGAAGATGCTTTATTGACTGCCATGACTCAAACTGGTACAACATTTCGTAATTTTAATCACATGTCTCCAACACGGAATTAAATAAGTGAGACTTAGACAAATAAATAAATAAATATAAACGTTGACGCTCTTGCATACACACAGTTCTTGTAGTCCAACCAACTTCCACACTGGCTAGTCAGCCGTGTTAAATGTGAGATGCATGTTTCCACGCTGACATTCACATAAAAAAATAAATAAATAAACCCTCAAAGTTCCCAGTGCTTCTAGAAAACCAGAAGCAGCCAAACACCGTAAACTTACAGTCACGTCAGGCACAACTTGCTTTCACCACTTGTGGACATTCCGTCCTAACTCAAGGGCACTCCATCACATCCAAGATGCCATCGTTATTTTAAAATATTGTATTTTGTGTGTGTTGCATAGACGTCTATTTCATAAAACTAATGACAGAAGTAAAAGTCAAATAAAAGAAAGGAAAGGGGGAAAATCAATAAAGGTTTTTCAGCCATGGTAGGGTGCAGGTTTCACCATGACACCATCAACCAAAGCTCTACAGCCAGGCCCCTTCCCTTTGTTTACTCTGCTTCACATCATTCAGAATAATAAAGCAGCAAAAGCCATAGACTCGGTGGCTAATCACCTCCTGTCACCATCTCCCTCTCAGTCCAACGCTGATCATGTAAACAGAATAAAGAAAAATCCGTTCATCTCAGTGATCCGCCAATTCCTCGGTATGGTGAAGATCGACCGAATCCACCGCGCTGCAGTGCAGGTGACTGCACCCTGGAGACTCACCTCACAGCAGGAACATAAATCAGCAGCATCTGCTATTCTGGAGAATGCTTAACTGGTTCCACTGATTAAATAATTTGTATTTCAGTTTTTTGTATCAAGATCTGGTCCATTTTTCCTCCGGCTTCACCCACACCCCGCCGGTTGGGTTATCCATCACGTACACCAGTCCTCCGGTGTCACGGCGACTCAGGGGCCAAGAGTCGAGTGCTGACTTCTCCTTTGTCCGGGGTGAAGAGTGAGTACAGGCCGACTGATTGGTCACCCTCTTCTGAAAGCGGACAACTGAGTCTGGAGTAGAGCATGTGTCCGCTTTCTGACACATGTCCGACGCGCCATCGCGCTGAAAAATCACCCGGGCCTCAACGGAGGATTTGGAGCCATGCTGTCCCATGTTGTTTGAAACTTCGAGAAGATTCCTAAAAATGATGTAAGGGATTTTTTTTTAAGCCAGGAGAGCTGTATTCCTGCTCGTTCGTGAATCTCACGTGTCTTCCGCACGCACTGATCACTCTTATAAAGTGCCAAATGAAATAAACAGCGGTACAGCGTTCCCGTAAAGCCGATGAGTGACGCTGTTGATTTCTATAGTTATTAGACAACACTGCTCTTAGGAATTTGGATCAGCTTGTGCGGAGGCTATTCTGAGTGTGGCCACCTGTTACAGACTGTCACTGAACTTGACATCGCTTAGCTTCAAGGCTGAAGGTTGCGGTGTTGAGTTACCTTGGCAGACGGCAGCTCTGGGAGAGTGTGAGCTGTTTGTGGTCAGAGCGAAGCATCCCAGAAACGCTCCGATCATGTCATGTGATTTCCCTCTATCTTAGTGTGACCTCACCCTCCTAGCATTTGTGACTGTTGTTAGCAAAATTATTTAGAAGAAATGTCTTGAGGTAAAAATATGAGAAGCTGTTTGCATCTCCCCATCATCTATATTTGCAACGGAAGGTTCTTAAGACTGGAGTGCTCCAGTGGAGGTCTCCAACAGACCAGGGAGCAGGTGACGTGCGTGGAACTTAATATATAATAAAATGTGGAAAGAATAAACACAATGAAATTGATCATACATGTCATGAGATGATGGAGATGAAAACGGTTGATACATTTCAGAGGAAAGAGTTTAATACTTACAGCTTTCTCACGTTAAAATCACGGGTATTTCTTTTATTGTAAACTTCTGCTCATGTACAGAAGGACAAAACTGAAAATACATTATACTGGTTTGGCAATCTGCCTGAGACATCCAAGAAACATAACAATAAATAAGGCATTAGGTAAACTTTAAAATAAAAGAAAGAAAAGGAACAGAAATCATCTCTTTTGACCGATGAAGTCATGATACACAGTGGTAAAAGGTGAATTTAAAACAGCAGTAAATCAAGTACGGTTTGCTGTAACTTTTCTTGACAGACTGCTGCTGTCATTGACACCAGTTGTATTGCTTCGGGAGCATATCGTATTTCTAATTACAAGCATTCTGGCTGCAGCTGTACAGTTCGTGATGAGACATCGTTTAGTCTTTTGTGGGCGAAGGTGTGTCCGTTGCACCTCCCCGCTTCGTGTGCTTCGCAGGTCAAAGGCAGTCACCAGTGTCCGTTGCTGCATGCCATTAGGTCATTCGCTCGTGAACATGGTTAAGCTGAAGCACATGCCCTGATACAGACAGTGTTAATCCACTTGGATGGAACAGTTTCTGTTTGCTCCATAGACTGGCAAACAGGTGAGTGCTGGGCTTGACGTACAGTGAAACCCTCTTGCGTTGCTGAGGGTAAACAGTGTTTATGTTTGCTGATATGTAAGAATTTACCATTCCAAAAAATAAACATCTGAAAAGTGCAATTTTTTAAGAACCATATGTATTTCTGTGGAGTTACGTGTCTGAGCCACAACATTAAAACCACTGACAAGTGGAAAAAGTAACCTTGATGACATCTCACCTACCTAAACACTGCTGCAGACCAAGAGTGGCCTTTCCCAGCAAGGCAACGCATTCTTGTGCACTATATAAAATTGCCTATAAATCACTAGAGGGACCCCAAAAATCCCTCAGTGGGATCTGATGGAACATGCCTGATCTATGGAAGCACCACCGTGCAACCCACATGAGCATCCAGTGCCAACATCCTGGTCCCACAGATTAAAGGAACCTTTCAGAATTCCAGTGAATACACTCTGATGGATCAGAGCTGTTTGGCAAGGAAGAGCCACACAATACTAGATAGGCGGTTATAAGGTTGTGGCTCATGTGGTGTATGTGTGTGTTGTAGTTAAAGTCGCAGTCACACACAAATTTCACTTTTGAGTATCACACGCCTTCTACACTTGAAAAATGACTTTAAAAATGTTACGTTTCAGCCTTTAAGGTCACTAGGTTTGGGTAAAGTTTACCAAAGATTCTTTAGAGGTGAAAAAATAACTCCAGGTTTCCCTGACATAGATTATAACAAGCCCCAGACTAAAAGAAAAATTAAATGAAGATCGACACTGATTAAAGTTTATGGTTTAGGATCACGCTTAATCCATGTCTGGGAACTAGATGTAAATGTTTAAATAGCTGTAGAAACATCTGAGTCCACTCTATTGGAGATCTTGAAGGATAAGACATTTAAACACATTTTGAAAAATTATGGACATTCAGATCATCTTTATACCTATTCTAAGTTGATGAAATTGATGTGCAACGTTTAAAAAAAGCTTATTTAGCTTTTATTTGCTCAGTGAATTATCAGATACTTCAAAAATGACTTCCAGCAACACTTTAAAAAAAGATCTTTAATTTAAGATATTTAAAATGTGTGCCAACTAAAAAGAAAATGATCAACTCAATAAGCCATGAGCTCTCGTCAGTGCTTGCCTTCTACCTTGTTCTCTTTATGTGACTGCTTAGTTTTAAAATCTGCTGTACTGAGCATGGTTTTTAAATACATTTAAAAAAAAACCCAAAATCTCCCAAAGATTAACCGTCACTCCTCAATCCACAAAATGGGTGTTTAATACTGAAAAGTGAGATGTGTGCGTATTGTCATCAGAAATTAAATAGCGGTATGGATCCACTGGAGTCTTCTTACGTTTGAGAAATTTTTATTCCTGTTTGAAAGTCTAACAAATGCATACAACACTTCAGAGAATCGTCAAAATGCAGCAAGCGGGGTGGTGATTTTGCAGATGCTCAGTAATTGTTGTGCAGGCACTAGTTGAAACCTCCTCTGAAGAAGCCTCCAGTGGAGCTGTACCATTCGTGTGCGTGTGCATGTACAGTAAACAGTGACGTAATCACAGTCTAATGTGTGCTGGTTAAAAGACCCCTCCCCGGTAATCTTGGTACTGTACTTCAATAATTTAATCAATTCCTCATCCGTTTAGCAGATGGCTGTGAACTGTATTTTATTTAAATGCCCTTTTCTCCATTAAGTCAAATTAAATTGATCTTGATTTTCTCATATCATTGTGTGTGTGTGTGTGTGTGTGTGTGTGTGTGTGTGTGTGTGTGTGTGTGTGTGTGTGTGTGTGTGTGTGTGTGTGTGTGTGTGTGTGTGTGTGTGTGTGGGGGGGTGGGGGGGGGGGGGGGAGGGACACAT
>VURO01002051.1:0-13679 GCA_015108175.1 Pelvicachromis taeniatus
TTCCTGAGTAAATCAGTTTGGCTGAGATTAAAGTTATAGTTTTCACACAGCTGAATAAACATCAAGCAGACAACTGATTATCAGAAGTTTGAGATGGTCGAGAATATACTCCGGTGTCCTGTTATATTTTAGATAGCAAGGAGCAGATGGCTGAGTTTATTAAACTTCACCGAAACAATCTGCAGATTTCATTAAAATTTAATAAACTATCATCTTGTCTTTATTTTTAGTTAGCACATACCTTAACCACTCAAAGCTGTAAGCTAATGATAGTTATATAAGAGCAGATGCATGCTGGTGCAATAAGCTGTACGTTTTACATCCAATGGATGCATGATCTGATTAGTCCACTAATCGCAAAAATAATCGGTGACTAGTCGACTATCAAAATAATTGTTTGTGGCAGCCCTAATCCTGATATGTAAAACCTTTTAATGTCGCCAAACCTTTTTGCCGTGGCGTTAGCCTACATTAGATTGCTGATCGTCAAACAAAGTGTCGCTGGCTAGCTTCACTGTTTAGCAGGTTATATTTAATAACATACTGTAGAAACGTTTCTGTGTCATCCAGTTTATCTCTGGTTGAGAAAACCCACTGTGGGTAAATATGTTTCATCTTGATAAGCGTGGTGTGGTGTTCATTAAAAGTTCTACATCCTCTGCACTTTTGCAAAGTTAAATGTTGAGAAAATGTTCTCTAAATCTCGAAGTGTATAGTTGGACATTAAGTTTTTCTGTATATTAATGAACAATTTATTGCAAACGTTACAGAAAAAAAAAATTCTTTGTTTAGAATGTCTCAAAAGTTCAGTGTGACTCAGCTAAATATATATAACAGATACCACAGCTCAGACGCTGATAAAATTAAATACGATCAGAGATTTTATCAAATACTTCTCACATGTAGTGTGAACCACACAAGGATAAATGGTCAGCAGTAAGCATGAAATTCAACTCGCAGGACTGGGCAAAGTCTTGTAGAAATATAAGCTGCAGTAATATTCCAGTACAAATACATATAAACTTGCTAAATAATGACTGACACATCGTAAGCTTGAATATGAGACATTTTCTTTCCTTTATAAACACTACATAATGATGCCGTGCTACAACTGCTGCTAGGTTTGGGACAAAATCGATATAGCAGTATACCACAACCGCTTCCTCCTATGCTGTTATCATAGACTAGCAACAGAATCAATTTGTTTTATTTAACCCTGTGAGGTCTCAGTCACCATCGATCATCAAAGTACTCTGTCCCCTTAGCCTATATTATCAGAGTATGGCATTATTTTTTTTTAAACTGACAAGTTTGTCCTTTAGTTTTTCTCCAAAGCTTACAGTAACGCTAAAATGACTATGCTAATTAAACTTCCCCGGTTGCACATACTGCTGGTCTAAATGGATTCCTCAGCTAGAGCCACACTTCATGTAGACTCTTCATGTTGACATTTAGCGAATAAAATGTTAAAATGAACGTCGTTAACTGGTTTGAGTTGAGGAAGAAGAAGCTCGGAACACAACAGTGGCAGACGGCAAGAGAATCGGAGAGCTAACTGAGTGAATTTACAGATTATTCAAACGTTGAATAATAGTGATAATACTCACTGACACTACAGTGCACTGAATAAATGGATAACGTCAGTGTTCTCCTCTTTTAGGGATATTTTTCACAGATATTTGTCTTGCACTCTACCAGGTATCTCTGAACTATTGCATTGTCATGACACGTTACTTTTTACATTTACTGTTGCATTGATCTGCTAATGTCACAGAGGGGCAGTTCACATACATGCAGTAATGGTCAAATTCGTGGCATTTAAATAAGAGCTGTAATTCTAGGCGAGCACAAGAAAAGAAGCATCTATTTTGATAGGTGTTTACGTCTTTTAACAAAAAGTCCTCCAATATATTTATAGATTTTTCTAGTGTAAACATTGCTGTTTGCTTAATATGACTGCTAACTGAATATCTCTGGGCCTTTTCCTCTGATTGTGACAAAATAAGATATTGAAGTTTCGACACGATTGAAGGAATGTGAGGCTTGTTTGGGTTTAGAGAGGATTTAGAACTGTGATGTCGTCGTCGTTGTTGTTATTGTGATACGTCAGCGAGCAGTTTTGCCAATAATTCAAACCACATACTATGTCTGTTTAACATCCGAGCCACGACATGGGATGAGTTCATTTTCAACAGCAGTTCCAATAAATGTTCTCACCTGTAGCCTGGAAATCCTTTTTTGAGAATGAAGAAGTCTTTGGTTTGTTTTTGTTAAGTTATATAACCTGTGGGTGGAATTAACTTGCACACGTGTGAAAACTGTCATCCTTCTGATGTGCTTTTTCCATACCTCCCGCAAAGGACGTGCATACACTGTAACACCTCAGACGTGATGTTATTTCTAACTGACCCACTTTTTTGTGTGTGAGGTTATATGTAAGAACAATTTCAACAAATGACATTAGCCCAGGCAGCAATGCTGTTACTTAATCAGAAACTGCTTTCAGATTGATTGCCTGTATGAAAAAGTTGTAAAGAACAGGCTGTTGCTGGAAAACAAGCAGAACTCAGCAGCAGACTCATTCCATTTAGAGTTTGTTGGAAAGGGGAACTGAACCCATTTAGTGGCTTGTCAGATGTTTGTCAGAGTCACTTGGAAATGTTCAGGGATTTTTTTCTTTAAAGTCTTTAAAATGAATGGTGCACATAAACATGATTGATCTGCTTAATAGTTAAAAAGATGAGTCTAGGGCTTACTTAATAGATTTATTTCTGGCTATTTATGGTTAAAAATCTAAAATATGTACTCCAGGTGATTTGTGCATGTGACCATATGCAAGAAAAATCCTACAGTGTCACATTCATATTGCATACCCATATGTTTTTATTTATTCTATAGTCATCTTTACATGTTCTCATTTAGGAAAACAATTGCTCAATGGTCCTTTGCTGACACTTTGAACTTGATTATCAAAGCTGTTTTCAATCGGCAAGTGTGACGTTTTCAGTTGACATGAAATTCTAAGTGAATGTTGTGAATTTATTTACTTTTCCACGGTGGGGCAGTGGTAAACACTGCAAGGTGTGCAATTTGAACCCATATTTTTCTACATGGGTTTGATGTGGGAAAAAGACCCCTCCTACAAAAGAGATTCTTAATCTCAAGATTTTGAGTCACTGGTTGAATCAGTAATAATAATAGCTTGTGTCCAATCCAATATTTTAGGCTTTATAGCAACACTAAAGCTGACAGTTACTTTCGATTTGAGCTATTTGTCTATTTTCTTTCTTTTCTTTCTATCTTCTGACATTTCACATACATTTAATAATGTATGTGAAATGTCAGAAAATTGGGCCTTTTTCCTATATTTTGTTTTTGGTTCACAGTATGTTCAGTTTTTTTTAAAAATGAGAAGGAGCACACCCTGACATTGCACATAAAACAGTAGAAGTTTGAAATGTTTTTGTTTTTTTGGACTATATATTATTACATTGGCTTATTGAAAATAAAACAGACAAACAAAAAGGAAATTGGGGGGTATAAACTTTACATTGGCCAAAGTTTAAACATCAGGCTGTGGTATTTTACTGACAATACTTTTGCATGGGTATGAAAAATGTTGGAAGACAGGGCACAGCACAGAAGGAAGTGTGGTAGTGTTTTGCAGGATACCTCCTCTCATCTCTTTTGGTAAGGTTACACCTCCGGCTATCTCTTTCTTTCCTGCATCTGTCTGAGGCAAGCTCCAAATATTTTGACACAAATGACTAAAAGTGTTGTCTAACAGATCAACGTGTCAGAACTGCTTCAGTCTAAACGGAAGTCTGCTGGCCCGCGTGGCGGGTTAAGTAAACGAAGATATGATATATGATTAGAGCACAGTTTGGTGAAATTCTGTGAGAAGACATTTTTATGCTTGAGAAAAGAACACGCACATGCTCACCTATACGCAAGCACAGATGTGGTGTGTAGGCGACAAAGGCACAGGATGTGCGGTTCAGGGGCAGGAAGAGGAGCAGGAGCTGAAAGAAGTATGTATGTGTGTGTTTAGCAGGAGAGTCCCTGCTGTAGGTCTTGAACTGCAGTTAATGTAACAGTGATAGGAACCCGCTGTGCTACTTTGCAGCCTGCACACTCGTAGAGTTTCTCACTGATCATTTAAGGAGTCAGGATAAAATTATATCTGGTGTTTTTATTTATTTATTTTTTCCATTTGTCATGTCTAAACTGTATTACCATATTGTGTGAAAATGTAAGCATTGTCATAGTTCCCGTCATATATTGTTTAAATGATTAAACTAGCACACTTAACAGCCCACACTTACGAGCACAAATATAAATGTATATTTATATTTGAAATCTCAATCATTTAGACCTGACCAGTAGCTTCTAAAAACAAACAAACAAACAAAAAAAAAAAACCCAACAACAACAAACAAACAAAAATAGCCCCTCCCTATTGCTTACTAATTGGCGGTTTTTGAACTATACTTGAATGTGGTCTGGGTCACCACCTCAGCTTCATTGTTTTATGTGGTCAGAGGGGCTTCAGGTACTTGCACAATGTTTTCTTTTGTATGTTAGACTCTTAAGGTTAGCACTGGAACGAGAACTATTTCATACATGAAATGAAATTAGAAAACAAAGTGAGCTTGAACCCAAGTCTGCGTTATTTTGTCAGATACTGTTATTTTGATTATTTTCATTTCATTGGATGAAAGTTTTGCACACCATATTGATATCAGAATATTACCTGTCATGTGTTTGGAACCTGCAGCTTTGTGTTTTGCTAACTGTTGCTCATCTCTCTGTATCTACAGTTGATATTCGAGAAATCAAGGAGATTCGTTCTGGACAAAAGTCGCGGGACTTTGATCGCTATGTGGAGGACTCAGCAGCACGGCTCGATCAGGCCCACTGCTTTGTTATTCTGTACGGCACAGAGTTTCGCCTTAAATCACTCAGCCTGGCAGGTATGCACAGAGAAAGAGGCTTTCACATTGACAAGAAGTAGCCTGTTACCATTGTACCTCAATAAGACCATTAGTACCATTAACAAATCAAATCTTCACATTTTGATGTTTTTTGCTAGGCTTCTTGTATTTTTAGCATGTGACAGAATTCAGTTATTCAGATCAGCTGTTTTTGCCACAGCAACATCTGATGAAGAGATGACCATGTGGGTGCAAGGGTTAACTTCACTTGTGACTGACACATTGAAGTCTCCAACGCCGCTTCAGATCGAGCGGTAAATCTGAACTTATTCAACGTTTGTGTAAAGAGTTCAGTTTCAGTTTTATGTGTCATATGCAAGCTAGCACACGGTCAACATTGCAATGATAGACGGCATTATGTGTTTTATGTATGCAGTAAGTCGCTTAATTCATTCTTTCTTTTCTTTTAATTTTAAGGTGGTTACGTAAGCAGTTCTACGCAGTTGATCGCAACAGAGAAGACAGGTAACTAAACTCGGTCAAAGGATATCAGCTGCAGAGTTAATCAAATCACCCTCACAAGAAATGGATGTTATTAGATGTAACTCAATTGCTTGCTGCACCAGTTGTGTGCCCTTTCATCTAAGAGCACATAGACTTGCTGCACCCGGCTGGTAGGTGTCTGAGAGAGCTCAGTTGAGGTGTAGTGAGGGAACTAACCCCTCAGCTCAGCCACACACCATCAACTCTTCCTGCAGCAGGAAACAGACTGCAGAGAATGGAGAGGAGATGTACAGAGATGTTTGTCTGTTACATCCCTGACAGGCCTTTGTTACTCTGTGTGCCATGTATTGTCGTTTCTGGCCAAAATTCCAAGCTGTGTAGCAGAAGCGAAGCCCAAACCACTCAACAGAACATGCAGGGTGTCTGTTTACAAGGTTTCATCCCATCTGTAAACTCAAAATGGCATTTCTGCCTCACAATAGTATCTACAAGTAGAAGTGTTTGCACATGTTGCACATGCTTATCCGTGTTTGTTTTATTTTTCAACAAAACGTGTTTAGGATATCCTGTAAGGATCTGAAGAGCATGCTGAGCCAGGTCAACTACAGGGTGCCCAACATGAGGTTCCTCCGAGAGAAACTTCCGGTAACCTCTTGCTGCTTACTTTCCTTATCACAAAACCTCCTTCCCACTCCATCTCCACGCCAACTTCCCTTTCACTATGATCTTGTTTGAGGCTAAAGATTTATGATTTGTCGTTAACTGTCATTTCACTTTTCTTTCTGATTCTCCGCTTTTTATTTTTTTATAGGACTCAGAGTTGAGAAATGGAGACGTGTCCTTCAGCCAGTTTGCGCAGCTTTATCGTAGTCTCATGTTTGATGCCCAGAAAAACGTAAGTGCAGTCTTTTTATGTATCCACAGATAGCCCCTGTGCTTTCATCCCCCTAGCACCCCATCTGATGCTCTGCCAAGGCTCACTTCATCCCCCATCTGTCCGTTCTCAAATGGCTTCAAGATCAATATTCACCAGTTAAAAACCCACCAAACCTCTCTGGTGGAGGCCATTAGGACACACAAACACACACACAGATAAGAAGGCAGGCAAGCAGGGGTCAGATAAAATGGATGACCTCAGTGCCCTCCCCCCACCTCACAGGATGTCTAATACTGAAAGTGCAGCGCTTTGATTAATTACTCTAAATGACCTTTTTTTTTTCTCTTTACTATCTTTCAGATGGAAATCCCATTTCTACAAAGGTAGGTATAGAAAACGCACACACATACACAGTGACGTTTTCCCTTTCATCACAGTTATTCGCTGAAATCAACCATTATTTTCTCTGTCAGGTTCTTTGATAGACCAGAACAGAGGATTTCCCTAGAGGACTTCAAGAGCTTCCTTTTGGAGTCTCAAAAGGTATTCTCTCGGTTGTTGGACGTTTAACATATTTTATTGCCGATTTCTTTTGTTTTCATGCTTAAATGCACGTTTGTGTTTGCGGTTGCAGGAAATGTGGGCCACAGATAACAACAAAGTGCAGGAGTTTATGTTCGGCTACCTGAAAGACCCCCTGAGGGAAGTGGAGCAGCCTTATTTCCAGCAAGACGAGGTATGCGCACCTCGCTGCCTCTTGCACTTTCTTTTCCCCCCTTTTCTCACTTGTGTTCTTGCTTTTTTCTGGGTCTTCGCTCACTAACGGAAAAATGTAACATGTTTTCATAGGTTATGTTTTCCGATTCCCCCCCGTGTTGTTAGTGTGGGAGGGAGATGCTTAGAAATTAACATGACCGGCCATGATCTTGGCCCTCAAGCACCTCCTCCTACACACATATAAAAGGTTATTGAGTATGGTGTGGCATGACAGTTCTGCAGAAAGCGAAGGATGATTTTTGTGGTCACCATAAACTCATGAATAAAAAAGGAAAGTGGGACAAGCGAGCCTGCAGGAGGGGATGCTGTTTTTTCATGCCAGAGGTTGTTAGGTCACTGGTGCCCAGGCGTTGGTCATATGCAAAGAAAGGCACAAGAATATTAAAAAACAACAAAAAAACATACTTTGTTCTAATTATTATCACTACTTTGAAATTATTATGTTTTTGTTTGCTGATTATGGAATCCAATGTCATTATGTAATCAGTACACAAGTTAAATCTAAGAATCTGGGTTCAGTGATGATGGCATTTTGAACCTCACATTTGCGGCTCCATCTCACTTTTTCTTTGTTTTCATAATTTATTCATGTTGACAGTTGTGCATGGTCAGTGATTTCTCAGAAGTGTTCATATCATTTTGACATAAAACATTCATCTTAGGGTTTGTTTTCCTTTGGGTGAAATTTGGACTTTTCCTACTTGTTAGCGTGTGTGCAAGTTGACTGCCCTGTGGTTTAGAGCATTTAGAAGTGTTTGGCATTCTGTGTTTTTTAAGAATGTGAAAATGTGCCAGGAGAATTTATATTTGCAACGTGTACCTGCTTACAGGATAGATGGGCTCATGCAGTGAAATGTTTAGGTTTTGTATTTGTTTTGTTTTGTTTTGTTTTTTTACTTTGTATCTTGGAATTGAGAATTATATTGCAACCAACATGCACCTTTTCTCTCTTGCCCTACCCCCCAGCAACATAAAAATAACAATAATTTTGGTGGAAACACAAACTTAACAGTTCTCACAGTCCAAAGGCTGCATCAGAACTTGGCAGTTCGCCTCTCCTTGGGGGCTCTAGAGCATGCCCGTGCATACAAACAGGTGTTGAGCCACTTGTTAAATGCCTTAAGCAACAGTGCTCTAATTCCTGAGTATTTAGGTCAGATATTTTTAAGAATCTGATCATTAACATTTCAGTGCCACATCGGTATATTGCTGTAAGCTAGGGTCTATAATTCTTCCCACTTTTTACTGTTCCTCGTTCTCTCTTGTGTAGTTCCTCACATACCTGTTCTCTTTGGAGAACACCATCTGGGATTCCTCCCTGGACCAAGTGTGTCCTGAGAATATGAACAACCCCCTGTCTCACTACTGGATTTCCTCTTCGCACAACACGTAAGCATGAAGGGCATTTATGCATGTATTTGGCTCACCAGCTTTAATTGGGCCCTGGGAATGCTGAAGTTCTTGAAACCTCTGCCCAAAAGGAGCCTTTTGAACTGGCTTCACATATCAGATAAAAGTGTATTATTTAACAATCTCTTTCCCGAATGAGATCCAGGCGTTTATTTTGCAGGAAAATGTATTTTTCCTCCCATTGAAAAGTGTGTGAAAGGCAGCGCAAGTAATTCTGTACTAAATGTGAAACAATACTCATTGGAGCGGCGGAATGAAAATTTCCCATGTTGCTTTGATTAGACTTGAATTGACTGACTGAATGAGTAAGAAGTATAAGGTCAACAGAAGAGAAGGGGCCCTTTTGAATCTGACTGCATCGATTTATTTATGTAATCACCATAAAAAGTGTGTTCATGTGTTAAGATACACTCCCTGACATGTTAATCCTCTGAAAACCTGTGTGGACGTGTGTTTTGTGTACATAGTTGACATTGCGTGCTTCTTTTTAGCTACCTGACAGGAGACCAGTTTTCCAGTGAATCGTCCTTGGAGGCATATGCACGCTGTCTGAGGATGGGCTGTCGCTGTATTGAATGTAGGCACGCACGCACGCACACACACACACACACACACACACACACACACACACACACACACACACACACACACACACACACACACACACACACAGTGGAAGGTGTACGGTTTACCCACAAGTAGTAAATCACCACTGCTTGACTTTTAACCAACTAATGAACTTTGACCCCATTTCTTATCCTTCACAGCTCAACTTTTAACCCCAGCTAATACATCCTTAACCAGGTGCTCACACGCACAAACTTATGCAACAGTTCCTGATATTGCTTTTACAGCAAACCCTTGTCAAGCAGGTTTCTATAAATAAGACGTGTTTGTTTGGGTGAAAAGGTCACGTTAGCTCAAACTAATTTGAAAAACACAAGGAAGCATTCTTGTTTGCCTTGAAACATAAAGATCCTAATTGTCCTGTCACTCAACTACATGTGTTTATTTTCTTTTTCCTTAAAGGATCAAATATGAAATGATGTTGCATGCGTGTGTCTATGTTTGTTTTCAGTGGACTGCTGGGATGGGCCTGAGGGAATGCCAGTCATCTACCATGGGCACACCCTCACAACCAAAATCAAGTTTTGCGATGTCTTGACCACCATCAAAGAGCATGCCTTCGTCACATCTGAGTGAGTTTGCATGACAACACGCTATTCTTGTTTTGTTTTCTTCTTGTTTTATGACCTTCAGTGGGGATGTGATGATTAACAGGATAAGCGATGGAGAAGATGAAGTGATGACAGGCACACACTAATGTAGAAACACTGAGCAGACCACAGTGACATCACTGTGAGAAAATAAAAGTCACGTCAGGGCAAAGTTAAATAAGGAGTTTCTATCGATTTGCCACTCCAGAGTTTGAATCTGTGGTCCCTTTTACAGATATCCCATCATCCTGTCCATAGAGGACCACTGTAGTATTGTGCAGCAGAGGAATATGGCCACTAACTTCAAGAAGGTGTTTGGTGACATGCTTCTAACCAAGGCAGTGGATATCGCAGCGGATGGGCTGCCCTCACCCAATCAGCTCAAGAGGAAGATCCTCATCAAGGTCAGAGCCTCTTGGAGTCATAAGAAATCATTAGATTTTTCTTTTTCCATTAGTAACCTTCCTCTGTCTGTCATTCTCCTCTTATCTGATGCAGCATAAGAAGCTTGCAGAAGGCAGTGCCTATGAGGAGGTGTCCACCACCACTCCCTACTCAGAGAACGATATCAGCAACTCCATTAAAAATGGCATCCTGTACCTGGAAGATCCCATTAACCATGTAAGCATGTTCAGTGTATAAATGGTTTCTGCATCTTGCATGAGAAAGATTTTTTTGGGGCAGACATGGTTGGAAAAGAAAAAACTAGCTTTTATATTACATTTGCTTATGTGGTGTTTATTTTTCATGTTTTTACTGATAGAGGTGCCGCATAATTTGTCTTCACTTTGTCATCTGTTACACTTACATTACAGACATGCTCTATCAGCATTTTTTTTTTATCTTGGGATATTAAGTTCTTATTCTGTGTCATCTTGTTCCACTTTGCAGTGTAACACATGGATCTTCTAAATATTTGATCCAGCTATTTGAACTAACAATCTGTCTCATTTCTCTCCCTCCATCCCAGGAGTGGTACCCTCATTTTTTTGTTCTGACCAGCAATAAGATCTATTACTCAGAAGAGACCTCCAGTAACCCGGGAAATGATGATGAGGAGGAGCATAGAGAGGTTAGTAGGTCTGATCTGCTGCTGAAGTACAGAAATGATTTTTTGAACGTGAACATTTGTTCGCATTGTTCGTAATTTGATGCAATTTTTATATTTAGAGGTCTGTGAGAGGCTCTTAGAGATAAAGTATGTCGATACACATAAAATGAACACTTCTTGAATCTTCCCAGGTGTCCTATGGTATGGATCAACATGTGACGGAGAAATGGTTCCATGGAAAGCTTGGTGCTGGGCGGGATGGACGGCAGATAGCCGAGAGGCTGCTGTCTGAGTACTGCCTGGAGACTGGAGCTCCTGATGGCTCCTTCTTAGTTCGGGAGAGCGAGACTTTTGTTGGAGACTACACTCTGTCTTTCTGGTAAAGTATACATATTTTCATATCATGTACTGTTATATATAGGAAACTTGTATGCAGAAAACTAGCGTGTGTCACTAAAATATCACCAAGTTCCAAATTTAAGTGTCGCACTGGTAGATTAGTCAATGATCATGGCTGTCACAGTCTGATGTTTGATCTGTCTGACGTATGAGCTCTTTGCGAAAGGAGGTCAGGACAGATCAGTCTGTCTGTTTTTTACCTGCAAGCTATGGGAACAATGTAGAGATGGTATCACAAGGCAGTTTGTTAAAGATTAACAAGATTTCACATGTTCTTTACTTGTAAACAAACTGAAAGGAAGAACTGATCTTTCACCGTTTCTCTCTCTCTCCCTCCCTCCCTCTCTCCATCCCTTCCATCTCTGCAACAGGCGCTCGGGGCGGGTGCAGCACTGTCGCATCCACTCTCGTCAGGAGGCAGGCAGCCCAAAGTTCTACCTGACTGACAACCTGGTATTTGACACGCTCTTTGCTCTGATTACTCACTACCAGCAGGTGGCGCTGCGCTGTAACGAATTTGAGATGAAACTGACGGAGCCGGTACCTCAAACCAATGCTCACGAGAGCAAAGAGTGAGTACATGTACGCATTTTCAAAGAAATGCTTTAGATAGTGCTGAATTTATTACATGATGCACATCATATTTTTGTTTTTGCTTGTCTCAGGTGGTACCATGCCAACCTCTCCAGGAGCCATGCAGAGAACATGTTGATGAGGGTTCCTCGCGATGGGGCTTTTCTAGTCAGGAAAAGGGCAGAGCCCAACTCCTTTGCCATTTCATTCAGGTAACTTAGTTGCCAGTTAATATCTTAGCTCATCAGCAAATTTAATGTAGAGGAGCATAAATGCCTTGGATCACAGTTATTTAGCAGAGTTCTTTTTGTTTCTTCACAGGGCCGAGGGTAAAATAAAGCACTGTCGTGTGCAGCAGGAGGGTCAGACTGTGGTGCTGGGTACCTCAGAGTTTGACAGTCTTGTAGATCTTATTAGCTACTATGAGAAGCAGCCTTTGTACCGTAAAATGAAACTACGCTATCCCATCAACGAGGACACACTGGAGAAGATCGGCACTGCTGTAGGTACCACATTATACAGTCTACAAAGGAAACGTCTGGCCAGTGACAAATGCTGTATTGTTTCATGCCATTATGCCAGTTTTCATTCTGTGGTGAAATCACTACCAGCATAGCAAAAAGAAAAGCAAACTCATAATTTCTTGTCCAATAGGAGCCAGACTACGGGTCACTGTACGAGGGAAGGAATCCAGGCTTTTACGTGGAGGCTAATCAAATGCCAACATTTAAGGTAAGAATGCAGCATGGAGAGGTAGCTGAGATCTGCACCATCAACACTTGAGCATGTAAACATGACGTAACCTTGTGTGTTGTCTTTCAGTGCACAGTGCGAGCCATGTATGAGTATAAAGCCCAGAGAGACGATGAGCTCTCCTTCACTAAGAATGCTATCATCTCTAATGTGGAAAAACAGGAAGTAGGATGGTAAGTGAGTGGCATCAAATCCATTCAGGAAGTAGCTCTTAATTATTAATTTAGACTGCGAATACTTGCGTAGCATTAGAGAACCATGCTAAATGAGTGAATAACACATTTAAAATGATCTTATCAGTCGTTGGATCATTTTCTTACTATGAAACGCTTCTAAATATTTACAAACCACATCCCTTGTCTCTTTACCCCTCCCGTCTCTTCTTCTTTCAGGTGGAAGGGTGACTGTGGAGGAAAGAAGCAGATGTGGTTTCCAGCAAACTACGTGGAGGAGATCAGTCCGTCGGCAGCCGAGCCTGACAGAACTGTGAGGATCAAACCCTTAAAACGAGATGCTTACTCAAACACATTTTTAAAAATGTATTTAAAGGGAAACGAGTACACCTGCTCCAACCACGGTGAGAACATTTATGTCTTCATTCACAAAGATAGATATGTACTCTCTGTTTTCTGTCAACAGGAGATCACAGAAAACAGCCCTCTTGGAGATATGCTGAGAGGAAGTCTTGAAGTGTCTGCCTGTCAGATTAGTAAGTAGCACCCTCACTTCCTGTAGCAAATCACCTTGAGAGCAGTAAAGCCCTCCTAACTGCTATAAAAAAAAAAAAATGTAATTGTAGGACACAGTCATCATTCTCTTTATTGTTATTTTTCTCCATTATCAGCCTCTTAGTTTAATAAGTCTCCTCTGTTTTTATTATTACTGTTGCTTTTCTCTCTGCTTTGTATTTGATATGTTATCGACATCCTGCAGCCTAGTCAATACACCCCCATTAGTGCTGGCACATGCTGCCTTACATTGTTAGCCTCAGTCCGTTTATACGTCTGGGTGGCTCGTTGGCACCATCTAGTGGTAGTGTGAAAGGTGAGCTAAAAATGCTCAGAAAGTAATTACATTCATTTACAAAAACATGAATGTTTTAATTTAAAAAAAAAAAAAAAAAAAAAAAAAAAAAAAAAAAAAAATATTATATTTTATTATATTTTTTTTATATATTAATATAT
>VURO01002053.1:0-11951 GCA_015108175.1 Pelvicachromis taeniatus
ATGATTTAATACATGGGTATTTCTTTGGTTAGAGTAGCAGTCTCATAAAGAGATTACTGTATTTTTAAATTAAACTAAATTATTATGTTTTTCTTCTCTGTCTTGCTTGCTTCTCTCCTAGCTCTGTCATTGGTATCTTAATTGATATTTTGCTGTAAGGGGTTTATCTCAGATAACTTGGTGTATAATTTGGTCTAACTATTGATATGAAGATCAATACACATTAGATTCACTTTTTTCCCCTCCCACTATGCTCATCTGATCAGCCAGCTTTTGCCTTCCTGATTGCAGCCTCCTAACTCTGCTTCAGCTGTGCCATTGCTTCCCTCTGTCACCCTGGGCGACAGTGCCAAACTGTGGCTGGCTATGCCATATGGTCTCTGTTTGACAAAAGACATGGTAGAAAGGATATATTTGCTGACTAAGTAGCTGTCTGTAAAAAAAATACTCATTTTTTTTAAATGTAGCTTTTTTTAATGCAGTTCACAGAAAAGGGCAGACTGTGATTACACATCCCTCCTATAGTTATTTCTCCTGTAGTCATTTATAAAAAATATATGCTGGTATTGTGTTGTAGTTATTTATTTTTCTTTGTCTGTTCATTCATTGATTTATTTGCAGATATTACTCGGCATATTCTTTATCCTGGTTGCGTTGCTGTTCACCATTGCCCTCTTTATTTCAAAGTAAGTTATGATTTGTCCTGTAACACAAAATATAGTTTACAATGTGTGTGTCTTGTAAGGCAGGCAATGTATCAAAAATAAACAGTGCAATTGCTTCATTTAACCTTATATTTTATAGTTTAATATTGGAGACTGATACCCTTATTGTTTCTTTTTTTCTGCTTTTTTTCCTCCTCAGTTTGGATAAAGCTCTCCACTCAGCTGGCATCAGCTCTGGGTTCATAATATTTGGCACCAACCTAACCAATCCTCTGAATGAACTTCTTTTAGCCTTGCAACCTGTGAGTATCCTCTCATCTCTCATGTTGGGATGGTGATTATACTCAATTAAGATATGCCTAAATCCATATTTTTTCGTTTCTGTCATCATTAATCTCAACGAAGCATAATATAAAAGCTTTATCACTGGTCACTCCTAAATGAACTTGAAATGTTGTTTAAAAGTTGGGGAGTATGTGCGCTGAACTTTAAACACACAAAACAGATTTTTCGGTCAATATAAATTAGTAATTAAATAAATTAAGATACACAATACACATCCTCAGTGATAGGTCATTGAGTTTTCAGGTTTTTCAGCATCATACACCTTCACTCAGGAAACCCAGCAAGGGTTGTTCAGACCCTGGCTGGTTTCCCAGCAGCATTGGCGAAAGGATCACTCCTCCTCATTGAAAGCCATCTGGAGGCCCTCTCTGCAGCTTCCAGAGTGGACATGATGGCTTTCTCTTTTGCAGCACCAGTGATTGAAAAAGCTGTACCTTAATCAGCTCGAGCTGCACCAGCCTCACTGCCTCTCCTCCTGCACTGATCTACCAGTTCCTGGTACTTGGACCATTTATGTTTATTTGCCTCTTCCATAAAGTTTAGCTGTAAAAGAAGCAGCTGCTTTGAGAAGGCAGGACCACACAAAAAGCTTGGCAAAACATGACTACTAAATTTGTTTAAATGCTTAAATTGACTCACAGATCCTAGTCCAATGCTGATGTGAGCTGATTATATATACTGTAAATGGAGCCCGGTCACTGGCCAGGTTAAAGGTTATGTAAAGGTAGTGGTCTGGGAGGACAAAGTGCATAGAGTCAGTCACCAAACGTTGAAATTTGCTGGCCCTGATGAGACACTGTAGACAGCTTGGACCAGGAACATGACTCACAGGCAGCCATATCTGACAGATTTTGAAATTCTCTTGCAGTAGACCCCCTCTTGCCCATGCTTCCTTCAACGTTTACCACCTTGGTGATCCATTTGTTATCGATACCTGCTGAAATGTGCTTCAATATTTGTCATTCCTACCAAGGTGATAGTGAGCTTATGAAAACCTGCCTGTCCATTTGCTACTGTACCCACCAAGCCTTAGTTCCTCTCTACTTCAAAGAACTTTGCTGAGGCATCAGCCCCAAAAATGATCTTACAGTCTTACACTTATACTCTATGCATGATACCCATCTTACATAGATGCAGTAATTGATGTAATTGAACGATTGACCCAGTATTTTGTGTTGTTTTGGGTTCTTTTCTTTTTTTTCTACAAGGGAAACCTTGGTGAAACTTGGAAAAGCAGCATGTCTTGCAAACAAATGAAAATGCATTATGTTGTCCGTTTTAAGTGTCCCGCTGTCAGTGTTATAACTTCAGTTTAATATTAGGACATCATCACATCTGGGTGTAAACAATGAGCAATCTGTCTAAATATATTAGTAATAATAATAATAATAATAATAATAATAGTGGTATTGTGAAATATCGAGTAATATTAATATACCGACATACAGTGAAATGTCTTTAAATGACCACATTGTTAAATACATTTTTGCCAACAGAGCACTGTGGTTTTAAGACTTAAGTGATAAATGTTAAATAGGAAATCACTACCATTGCTTCTTTTTTCCAGGTCATGGCTGATGGTCAGAAATACCTGCTGATCAAATTGGTATTCAAAAGTCGATTTTGAACAAAAAAAAGAAAAAGATTGACAACTCAGACCATTAAATAGTTGCTTCACAGATAGCGGCATTGATTAAAAGGCGAAGGCCAGTGTTTAGACATATGACCTTGGCATTTTAGAATTTAAGCAGACCACATCGAGGATGGGATGCTAAATATGTGGAGATGTAGTTTCAGGTAACATGAACACTTCATGTTACAAAGCATAACAGTTGTTGATATTCAGATTTTTTCCTGATGTCTGCATGTGCTGCACATTAACCAGCATAGATACGGTTAACATTTATTGGAGCTGACCAGATATTGTGAGGTTGCTCCTTGAAAGATTACCATCCTAAATGTTTGGCTCTGAATGCAATAATTATTTGTGTGCATTTAAGATTTATACTGTGGCTGACTTGTTTTTGATATCATAGGTTTTTCCACTGGATTACATCCTGATCACAGTCATCACAGTGTACTTTGTACTCACATCCATGGCTGGCATTCGTAACATGGGCATCTGGTTCTTCTGGATAAGGGTAAGAAAATACCTTATTTATGTATTTAAATTTTTGCAAATACCCAGTTAACTAAATGATACGGTGTTCTTTTTTCTTTCTGTTTTTTTTTTTTTTTTCTAGCTGTACAAAATAAGACCTAAGAAAACTCGTCCCCAGGCTCTCCTCTTCCTCTGTATGATTCTTCTTTTGATTGTTCTACACACCAGCTACATGATCTATAGCCTAGCCCCACAATATGTCATGTATGGCAGCCAGAAATACCTTGTAGAGGTAAGGAAAAATTCATGTACATTCCTGTGTGTTTCTTTGTTTTTACTCTCCCTGATGAGAGCTTCTAACGACGGCAGTGTCAGTTAGTCGGTGTGCTCTTTGGTTCAGTTTGGTGTAGGCAGCAGCATGGTCTCTGCAGGCTGGCAGCGGGGCTTTTAGACTCTTGTTCGTTTTCAATTCCGTCTTTCTATATTAGACTATGTGGCTTTTGCAGTGCGGATCTGCTGTTTGACAGTCCACCCTCCATGTGATCTAATGTAGCTCTGCTCTTTCTCTCTGTGTGGGTGTATGCATGTGGTTTAGATGCACCCTTGCGTCTACACTTCCATCAGAAAAAAAAAATCTTTTAAACAACATAATTTAAATGAACCGATGTGTTTTTTTTGTGTTTTTTTTACTGACGCATTCTCTTGTTAAATCAGACACAAGAGCCTTTTTAAATCCAAGTCCATTTGACTCACAACATAAACATGGCTTATACATATCAAGTGGTTTCTTTTCTTTTTAGTTTTGATATAATAACTTTTACTTTGTCATTTAATGCAGCACATCATATCAAAGATGCATATAGTCTAGACTAAATATAGTGTCGGACTGGTTGTATTCTCCTGTGATCAATATCATGATGAGCTCCCACATTTGATTCTGTTAGGTTCCTCATTTAGATATGATTAAATTGCTCAAATAGTGGACAGAGCTTAGCAAACGCATGAGCTGAGAAGTATCAAGTTAAGAAGAAGTAAAGGGTTATTTGCCTCTAGACTTTCCCTCATCTGGGCTGTTGGATCAGGAGGAGGAGAATTGGAGCAAAATTAATTATCACTTGCTGCTTTCTGTTTTTTTTCTTCTTCTTGGTTTTTAAATCAAAACACTACATTTCTAATTCTGCTTCCCTTGCTACCTGCACCACATGGTCATGGGCAGTTTCATATAATGGATGGAGTTGGATAATCACCCCAAATCGCATTTGATTGGATGGATTTTTGTAAATTTCCCCAAGTGCAGGATTAGTAACCAAAAACTTTTTGTGCCTATTTGATTTTTTTTTTAAATTACAAATTGACATAAATTAAACATTGGATATACAAATTTTATGTTTGTTTTTAAGAATTAACGGTAGGAATTATTTTATTAATTATTGGTTAGATATTTAGTTGATTTCTATCAATTAATTACAGAGCTGTGTTGGTCATTAAATGCATTGTCACTGTACTGTCATTGTTAACAGAGGCTCATATGTATGATATAGCTATATATTGTATATACTTTGAGGAAAATCAGATTTTACTGTACTACAATATATGAGCAAAATATCTTGATGATCTGTACTAATTTAGGAATTATAAATTCTTAGAGACAGTAGTTCAAACAGTTCCATGTTCATAAAATGCCCAAATATTCTTGTACTGCACTGTTTAGTGTTTCTGTGATAAACACATACATGACTTATGTTTTCTTTTTGTTTTATTTGGTTTCAGATGCCTTCACCAGGTCCTACATCTGGGAATACAACTATTAACACCTCCAGGATATGTGATGCAGATGCACCTGAGGGTAAGTTTGTCATCTCTACCACACTATAGTAGCACTGGCTCCAATCGTGAGATGTTTAAAGAACCTACAAGACAACATAAAAGATTAATTCCTCATAAGTTGGAATTCATGCAAGAGGAAAAGAAGGGCGGTGTGTGACCCAGTCATATAATATAGAATACTGTTCAGTAATCTTTATCACTATTCATTATGTATTAGAATGAATAATGGCAAGAACAAATGTTTACTAATGCAGTAGGTAGTGTCTTACTGTCAACATGCAAATGTTTAATTCACTAAAGGAGGCATGAATACACCAATCTGTGCATGTACATATGTATAAGCTCTACTATGTTTATTTATTCATGTGATAAATGCTCATGTCAGGCTGTTGTTGGTGGTGAAGGGGATACTTTGTATTAAGTGTAAAGCCATAGACATATTTGTAATAATGTGGGAACGTATGATAAGTTTGTTTATGATACATATAACAATCTATCTGTCTCGTTGGCTATTCTGGATATATGCAGAGCCACAGTAGCATCTATCTTGGATTGGGTACATAGTATTGAAGAGTTCAAGTATAAATGAATTATTTTCATTTCGACGGAGGTTTAAAGAAAAACAAACAAGGTCATAAACTTACTTAATTCTTCAACATACCTGACACATGTGCCATTTTCTTCATCCCTCATCTGCTCTAACTTTGTTAGACACAGTGTTGTTTTGGAGGATGCCCTAAACTGTAGTAACATGAGAGGGAAAAAGTCTTTCAGACTCACTGTTATGGTCTTTAGAGCCTACCCCAAAATTGTATAGCTAAAGCCTCAAAGTCCTTTTTTTCTGGGAGAAAAGTGAATTGTTACAGTTAAACCTGCTTTTTTCTGCACACACAACACAGTCTGAACACATTTCAGTGCCAGTACCTGAAACCTCACACATCAGGTACTGGTGTGTGAGGAGAACACAGGCCTTTCTAAACCCTTTTTAAATATGAGTTTTCGCTCATATATAGAGCTTTTCTTCTATATAATGTTATTTTGACCATTACAGGTTAAAATATCTACAATATACAACTTTATAGTAGTCTTAAGTAAATGTAAAACTGTGTCTGTAATTGCTCCGGTTCAACAGGTTCACTAGTTATTACTATAATTTTGAGATTTTAATAAAATGTAGATATGAGCTAAAGTGAGCTTATCACTTATCTGGCTGTTTCTAGAAGGCTGATTTATGAATTTATCAGAGACATGCAGCACCAAACAGTAGCAAGATTTTTCCATGAGCTTTTCCAAAGTGAGGGAAATGTACACATAATTGTCACAACAGTAATACATTCTTTTAACAGTCAAATATCATTAATCTAACAGCAAATTAGTGTTATTATTATAAGCTTTTATGTAATGCATTAAATGGCACGTGATGTGTTTGGAATTATTTCTATTGGAAAAAGAAAATAGTCAATGGAGTAAAGACTACAATAATTATTTATGGAGCTATATTAATGGTATTTAGAGCATGTATGTGGCTAAAATGTAATGAACTTGAGGAAATGGCATTTGTTAAAGGCTATGGTTCCAAAATTGCCATTGTGTAAGAAGTTATCTTTTAATTACAAAATATGTATTATTCTAACCTCATTAGCCAGATCATTGTCGTATTAGGATATTGCTTATAAACATAGAATGTCTTGTAGAGAAATAACTAGTTGGATTACACACACAATAGGTTTATGTAGAATGTGAAGACATATGATTCATTTTTTAAATTAAGTTATGTTTCAATAGATGTTAGAATTTTTTCCTTCATATCAAATGTAAACATTCAAACACCTATTTAATTACCACAGTGTGAAATGAAATATGTAATTTCTTGATGCATGCTCAATCATACAGGTAAGTGAATCCCAAAAAGTTTATTCTGTTCATCTGGACGTAGCGTTTTCAGTGGGAGAAACGTTTCGTCACTCATCCAAGTGACTTCTTATATATAATTACATATAATAAGCAGTGCTTATATTGATTGCCTGTATTTAGTGTTTAAACAGGTTAAATCCAATAAATCCATTTGAAGCAGTTGTGTTTACACATGCTAAAATTGCTATTATACAGTAATTAGATAAGTGACAATCTCCCAGTAATACTCATGCTTATCAGAGAGTATTGTTCAAATTAAGTGGCGATGGCTTTTTCGTTGTATGTATTTCAAATAATTTGTCTGTTCTTCTTCCCCACCTCTCACAGTTATGATTCTAATTATGATTATGATTCTGCAGCATTTTCTCATGTTGTTTACTTCATTACTAAAAGATAAGTTATGTATATCTTTATAGCTGCAAGACACTCAATTTGTGGTCTATTGTGACCATTTGTTCAGCAAAATTCTATTATGCTCGAAAACAGCACACAATAATTTAGCTGCTGATTTCCTTTGGCTCTTGCTAAAACCTATTTTGTTTGTTTATAAGAGCCAATATTAATATACTAACAAACAACCATAAAGTCATATTGCTGCATCTGAGGGCTTTTCCCTAAGAACACATTCATCTGTTCGTTTTATTTAATGTTTAGAAACACCTACATGCATCTGAGATACTGAAATGCATGTTAGTGCATTATCTAATCATTTCCAGAATAAAATGACAATTACGTAAATGCCCAAACTGAACAACAGAGAATATAATAATATCTTCTTTTACAACACTATGAAAATATCAAATGCAGAAATATTACATTTGATTAGTCAGATAGGATAATATATAATTTATATCACCCGTCATGTTATTAAGTAGTCCTAAACTTACATAATCTGTAATTAGTGTCATTAAACAGATTTCTATCAGATTATGCGTTATTGTGTAGAACAGTAAAGCTTTTGAGTGATCCCTGCAGGGTTTTTTGTTTTGCAATGTTATTATAGCTTTCTTTTAAATTAATGCAAACAGCATGTCATATAATTTCCTTTTTTTTTTCTTCAATTTTGTCGACATTTGTAATGTTCGGTGAACACAAAAATAAAATTGCACTTCTTGACAAAATGTCACAAAAATCATGCAGAATTTTATAATTGATTTTAGGCATCGTTATGTCAACATGTCGCTGTTTCTTTTAATACATCATAAGTATTTTGTTAGAGAAGCCAGTACTATTAATATATTGAAGTACCATCATCATGAATACATGTTTGTATTCTTTCATGCCAGACTGTTTGGAATTTAGCTGAAATTTAATTATGACAAAACGTTCTGCCTTATCATTTGATTCTGTAACAATTCGTAAGAAGTTTTGTCACAACTGACAACCAAAGTATGAAATATGTTTTTGGTGTTCCTCACATGTTGCTTTTCACAAAAAATGGTCCAAATTAGATTAGAGATTAGATTAGATGGAACTTTATTAATCCCTCGGGTGGGTTCCTCCGGGAAATTCAGTGTTCAAATATTTGCCTTTTGGCCAGCATGATATATGGATCTCAACTGCTGTTTTGCTGCTCTGTTGTAATTTTTGTAAAACAACAGTATAGATGGTTCTTACAATAGTGGCCTAAACAGGTTTCTTACATATGAGGCCATTCAGTGTATTTTACAATGCCGGTGCTTCAGTGTGACGTGCAGTTGTTATAAATATATAAATATATAGCACCTGATTAGTTGTGAGAATTATACTAAAGGTGTCGTTATTGCAAGAGTTACTAGTCTGGCAGCATTTGTAATTTGTCTTTTGACCAGCTTAGTAAAATGAGTCCTTTTTTATGCCATCTTGGAAATGCTGCTTTCACAACAGCCGTTGTGCCACCTACCATGAGGCGAAGGAAGTGTCAAGCAGAGATAACACATGTGACCGAGAGGGAATGCAATCAGACACTTAATAGCTAAAAGAGTTTTTTTTTTTAATAAGTGACTGTGTGACAAAAGAAAATAATTCTGTTGCCATTTAGATAATATCCCTTTTTGTCTATAAGAGGAGAGTATTTGATTTGCCCCTAGACAGTCTGCAGTTGTGAAAAGGTTAAAAGGGTGACTTCATACAGCGCAAACAGTCGAGAGCCCTCATTTATCTGATTTGCACAATTTATGTTATTTCCCAGGGTGTCACACTGATCAAAAGTGTGCTCCACGTATTGTATGTTAAAATATTTGTTTAGTGACACAGACATGACCAACGTTGATGGTCTTTGTTCTCTACCCACTGCATTATTCTAACATTTACTTCATAATGATGAAGTTGAAGCAACAAAGCTTAAATTGGCCATTTAACCACTTGGTATATTTCAAATAGTACTCATTGCAAAAGTTGGAAAAGTCTGAAAAACTTTGAGTATGCACAAAACAGAGAAGACAGTCACCAGAAGAATCTGACGGTTGAGTTAGGTGCAGGAAGGTAGAGTCTTGTGTCAGGGAGAAGACTATCTCAGGAGATCGGCGCTCTTTCCGTAATTGATATAGACTTGTTGGAGAGGAACTGCCTTGCCTGTAAAGCTGACAAAAGCAAGTTTCC
This sequence comes from Pelvicachromis taeniatus, assembly GCA_015108175.1. Lineage (NCBI taxonomy): Eukaryota > Metazoa > Chordata > Actinopteri > Cichliformes > Cichlidae > Pelvicachromis > Pelvicachromis taeniatus. The sequence continues at coordinate 9,433 of VURO01002053.1, forward strand.
AGCAGACTTCATAGTTTGAAAAAAAATGAGTTCTGTTGAAACTTACCCTGTTTTGATTCATTATTTAAAAATGTGCTCACCTTGTAAACTGTTGGTTCTTCAGTAATTGTTTTTCATACATATTAATACTTTTATCTGATGAATGCTATTGTTGCAGCAGATTTTAAGAAAATGTACCAACAATAATAATTAAGAAATAGTAAAGCATTAAAGTTGTAAAATTTATGGTTCCATCTTGAGAAATGATTTCCATATAATTTGCCATTTGTTACCAAATTCTTTATTCTTGAAATGTTAATCTAGTATGACCTCAGGCACAGATATGGAGAGATGTATCTTTTCTTGGGATTCAAAGGTCCTTTTGGTTGATGTAAAAATAATGATAATAAAGAAAATTATGGAAATGCCCTTTGGTAGAAATTTGCATCACCGGGCACGGGAACTGCATCACTTTGTAATAACCCATAGTATGACATTAGATCAAGACAGCTAAGACAAAAGAGGGTAGAAGTCAAACTAGTGACTGATTGGGCGATTGGTCACAGTGGGGTAATGACACTAACATCTTGGCGAGCAGGTGCTCAGTGCCAGGCTCTCCATTATGTACTCTAAGGTCATTACCATGCCATTACTCATTTACTCAGCGTAATGGAAATGAATCCTCAGGATTTAGCTGCCATGGCCCCAGACAATCTGAAACTTGAAGTTCTCTTAATTATCCAGTTTAACACAGGGAGTAAAGGCATTTTAGGGGTTTCTTTTTTCTTTTTTTTAAATGGGTATCAATTATATCTTATATTTGGAAGATTTCTCAAGCCCTCACACAAACTTGAAATTTGTCAACACTCGTGAACAAGTTTGGTTTTAGTTATAGGTTTTATGAAGTCTGGCTGAAACACACAGAACTTTCAGCTGCTCTGTCAAATTAGTCTTACCTCCATGACGCCCATGCTGCCTCTTCTGCAGGGGGCTGTGCTTTGATCATAAATTCTGATATGCATCTAAAACCATCAGCAAATACTGTTCCCTGTCGGTTTTGTTTTGTTGTTATTTTTGCTGGTTTTTCCTGTGTTTTCTGTGAGTCTATGTGCACACACAAGCCTTTTTTGGATAATCAGAATTTCATTATTTATTCCATTTTCTTTTCATTTGTGTGACATTTATGTGATGGGTTGAGCTATTTAAATAACCTTCAATGTCACTTATTGATGGAGTGATTTTATTGTGGCTAAACTCATCACATGTTTCTCTTTCTTTCCCATTTATAATAATGACTGCCTCACTTAAGTAATTAAATGTCCTTAACTGTTATTTATTGCAATCATGTTTACACCTTCATCATTCATTCAGGAACCTCAGCTTGTGGTTAAACTCATTCCCTGGACAGTTTGACCAGTGATTTTAATAACTTTGAACCCAGTGCTGCTCACTGAATTTCTTACCAAAAGCAAAACACTTGTGGAGAATAGCAGATCAAAACCTTGAAAAACATGTTTATGTACCAAGGAAAGTATATTTCACAGTTAATATCAATACATCCAGTCCAAGGTTTTGCTTTTGACCCATTGGCTTAATTTATTAGTGAGCTTCTCTGAGTGATCACGGGTAAAAGTCTAGCAGCGTGAGCTTAATTCATTTAATGACAATATAAAGCTGGCTTTTTACCTTGGAAGATGTATCATATTGAATCTTAGAGATCAAACTGTATACTTATAGACTGCTGTCTGTTTCCTAGCAACTTCCCTGTTTCCACAGCATTGTTTTAAAGAGCTGAAGAGGGGGCTTATGGTCGCCATTTTCTGTGTTAGCTCTGAGATGTCAGGTACCATAGCAATTTTCAGGAGACTCCCTCAACCCCAGCACAAATTAATAGTAATTTTCTTTCCATCAAGGGGATCATCATCAATTTGCATTACAATGGAATATGTCAATCAAAAGTAATTGTCCTGAAAGAAAAATGCCCATTTTGTAATCCACAGACACCCCTTAACTTTTTTAGGAGGGAAAAATAAAATCACTTTTCAAAGGGTGTTTTTGTTTGGTATTGCTCAGAAAGACCTCCATTATTAACTGATAAAAAATAAAATTACTTTTTGATAAAGGTTGAGCGTTAAAGGCTCCTAATTAAAATGCTACTCCTTGCTTAAAAGTGACCCTAATTGAACATTTTAAATAAACCCACTTTTTATAGACCTGTCGATTGTAGTGGGGCATTTAGCAGCCAGCTGTTTCCTTCAGGGCTAGAAGAGACACAATAAAGAGCTAAAAGAAGAGTGAACTTTCTACACGTAACACCTGACTATACCTAGTGCTGCCAATATCCATTTATCTCAGCTAAATGTGTAAAAATAATAACTGTTTTTTCTTAAAAAGTTAGTCTCTAGTATTCGTCTTGATTTGAAAACTTAATTTTATGTCCTTCGCTTTAGAAAACAGTTTGTTTCTCACTTTGGCTTTTAGTTTGTATGATCAGTAGTTTTGGTTAGGTCAAGTTAGGTTATGTGTGTTATCTTTTTGTG
>VURO01002053.1:14486-29710 GCA_015108175.1 Pelvicachromis taeniatus
TCAATCCAATTTAATGTCAAGTGAGCGAGACAGGTAAAGTCATTACACAATTACCTATACATAAAAAAATGTACATATTTCCATACATCTATATAAATACATCCATTTAAAAATCAGAACAGCCTGAGCGGTCTTGAGAAAAGTAATTAGAACAATATGCTTCTCTTCTTCCCGCACTTAGTCACTCTGCTGTCATTCTGCTAGAAATGCTACTGACATTTTTTAACTCAAAGAAGCTTTGCTCTGTTGCTTACCTTACTTTACCTTACCTAACGCTACCTTATATGGACATAGGTCGTGTCTTTGTCAGTGGATGTAAAAATGATGATGACTTAGATTTCTGGATTGTAAGAAACAGTTCACAGAACAATTTAAGATATTGGATTCAAACAACTCCATGGTTTTCCTGGTGCAAAATACAATGAATAGTCCAGATTGTATTCTTTGATTTGTTCTTCTTATAACTGTAAATAGTTCTTTATGAATCACTGCATATTCGGTGAACCAATCATACGTGTGATGAATTCATATCTAAAGATCCGAAGTGCCTGAAATGTCTACTCAGAACACATATAGTCATGAGCCTGGATTTACGTCATCAGGGAATTGGGGTTACATGCATAACCCATAACCTATGGTTCACTGTCTTCACATTTGCTGGTGTCCTCTGTGTGCCTGTGCTTTTGCCTTTTGGGTTTTCAGTGTGTTGTAGTGGATATACTCCATTAAATGTTACATTTCATTCCAGTTTCATTCATTGGCTGAACCATATTCACACTGACAGTGACACAGCTTTCCTCTTTTCCGACGACTGGTTGTCTTTTTTAGTTACAATAACAAAATTGCCCGAGGCCCTGCTCCACGCAGTAACAGCAGCCCATGTTGTGCACTTAAGTTAATATAGACTCCTTTATAACACAGGTGTATAACAAGTGATACACTTGTGCAATTATAAACAGAAAGCAGCAATGGATGTGTCACATTGTGCTCCAGACCACAGAGAACCTATCTGTGTCATGCAGACACCTCTCACCTAAAAACAATGAACCACTAGAATGAAACCGCTAAATCGTTTGGGCCCACATTAGTCAAGTATTGATTTTCAAGCCTGTCATTTGAATACGTAACAGGTGTCAAAACAATACTGTGAGACAAATACTTGGTTCAAAGCGGCTTCTTGATTTAAAACTTGCCATAGAAAGAAGACATTGCGTGTAGCCTCTGTCATTAATTTTGTGCTTTTCTTAACTTGAAGCAGGACTTAATGTTTTTGGGGGGTTTTTTTGGTCCTTTTCAGATCAGTGCACTGTGACAAGGTCCTATCTTTTCCTTCACAAGTTCTGGTTCTTCAGCACCATCTACTACTTTGGGAACTGGGCTTTTATTGGAGTAAGTCCAAGGTTATGAATGAGATGTCACTGTCTGCATTTTGAATTTATTGCTCAAGTCCTCAGCTAAATATTTTCGACATTAGCAATTAAGTGAGCCTTGATCTATTTTGTCATGTGTGCTTTCATCGCTGTTTTTAGGCTTTCCTAATTGGCCTGGTGGTGTCCTGCTGCAGAGGGAAGAAGTCTGTGATTGAAGGAGAAGTGGAGGCCGATGACTCAGACTTCAGTGATGACGAATACGTGCACTGAAAAAGCAAAATCACTGGATAGGTTTATAGATATTGTAACCAACATTGAAAAGGGACTAGAAAGCACAATTTCATTAAGTAATGAATACAGATATTTTTTTTCTAAATAGATTTTCTTTGTTTGTTTGTTTCATTGTACAGCTTTCTTGTTGATTTCATCTTTAGTTGAAGTTGACGCATGCCTCCCCTTAATGAGCCCTCTGAGTTGAATTAAAATGTCTTTCTCCATCAGTGTTATAATGACAGGGTTGTGGAAGTGTTCTCCAACTCTGCCCTGCATTAAGAGTTATCTATTAAACTATTTGAAACTGCAATAAATTGTTTGTTTTTCAGCAGACACATAAGTAGCAGTATAGATGCTTTTCTTTTGTTAATCTAAAACAATGTCTAAGCTTTATTTGTCTAAATGTGCTTTATAATCTTTCTGTTTGCTTTCTAGACCTTTTACATGGTTTGGTTATCTACATATTAAGTTAAAATTCCAGTTGAACCTACACTAGCTGTTTCTGAAAAGCTAATTGGTATAAGACTAATAAATCCCAAGTGTTGACAGCAGTAGCACTTTTTGTCAGTTTATTTTGCTGATTTTTATCTGAGGTTAAAAATAGTGCGAGTGGATGCGCTGCATTAGTTTTTGGCAGTCTGAGAACGTTGTGTACAATGAGAAGTTACTCTACTTGCATACCTGCACTGTGTGGGTGGAAAGTAAAGGACCAATTGTATCTGCTGTGTTTTCAAGGGTTCAGTTAATTGTGGTTTTAATTGTATGGGTTCAGCAGCTTTCTTCTCTTTATTGGTACGAAAATGGTCAAATTACTAGAAAAAATAGGAATAAAAAATATGGATGTGATTTTCTTTTTAATTAAACACTACTTCTCATTCTTGCCTGCACTTGAGAATTTATTAACAACAAAAGTGGCAGATCTATTAATGGGCTTCTTTTATACATGCACGTTAAAATCTTTGCAGGGTGCTTCTCTGTATGAGGAGGATAATGAAAAACTAAATTTACTCTGGAAACCAAGTGCTTGTGCCTCATGAATGTCTGTGACCATGATGGGCATGCAACACTGGATATGCTTACCTAAATTAGTCACTCAGAAATCAGCCAGAATGAGTTTGAAATGTTTTTGTTTTGTTTTGAGTTTTTCTTGGTTTGATATGTCATTTTGTGAGAATCGGTAAGAGGGGCTGCAGTGATGTGATGATGATGATAGAAGCTGCATCATTTGTGTACTTGCTCTTTATTGGTTGTGGAAGTTGTTTGGATATATAACGATGCCTGTGTTAAAAGAAATAAAGCTGTTTTAAACCCCATCGTGGCTTTAGCGCCTTTTTTTACATACAGTTTTTATTTTTTATTGAAATTAAGCACGCTACTTTAGAACAAGAACTGCCAATTTGCAAATAATATAGCATGTGAATATGTAAATATATAGTTTTTCTGTTACCTTTTCCCCTCTCATGCAGTAATAATTTCAGATGACATGTATGTGAAGTATAAAATATAGATTACTAGATAATTCATATGTGAGAAATGTTGGATATTCACACTGCGTTCTTTCAATATATATATATTGTTCACCAGAACCTAAACCACTCGTGGCCTTTTGAGCCAGCCGTAACATCATGGGGCTCATTCAGTGTATATTTTCTCCACCAAGATAAACACACACTTTTACATTAATGTCGAGGTTTGGGCCCTGGGGAGGCCCATCCATGACTGATAATGTTCCATTGTGTGTTTCTCTGTGGAGGCATGCTTTTACTGCATTGACTGTGTGTCTGGCAGTGATCCCAATCAGACACTTTCCAGATGGTGCTACACGATGGATAAAAATCTCCATTCATTTTGTCCATTTTGACAAAATCTCACTGGATGAAATGCAACACAAACCTATGACAGAACCTGTAGACACTCACTGTTGTACCTCTGTCCTGCCCTCGTTTCATATTGACGATTTGAACTAAACACTTCAAATTTGAAGCCATAAGACCGGATGGAGTTCAGTTCTTGTGTAATTTGTCATATCTACTTTCTCCCGGTTTCCCTCCGTTTGACAGATGCATGCAGTTAAACTCTAATTTCCAAAATGGAAACGAATGAGGGGTTTGTTTCATTTTTTTTTTTTACCTGTATTTCTTTCAAATGTCTATTGTTCCTCATGAATAAGACAAAAGTATTTTATTCTCCACTTACTCAAATGATTGATGGAATAATCAATAGAATACTTGATTAGTAAAATAACTGATAGCTCTAACCCTGTGATGAGCTTCAACTGGACCGTTGCAACACTTCAGTAGCTTGAACTTGATCAGTTAATCGAGTGTATTTGATTTTCAGCTGTTGTTAGTTTTTGTTAAATAAATAATGACAGGGTGTTATATGTCACACTTTGAAGTTCATCTGAGTTGTGTTTACCTGCTAGGGCCCAGCTGAGGTGTAAAACCTTTCTTTTTAACCTTGATTATATTTACTTATATGTTTAATTTCAGTACGTAGCATGCCCTGATTTTGTATGTGATTGTACTGTCATCTTTTGACAGTGCCAGGACATTTAGGGATATCATGTTATTGCCAGAGAGACAAAATGTCACTGCTGGTAATTCTAGGTTAGTGTGTGAATAATGGAGTTTGATAAACCTGAAAACTTCATCTACCAAAAATGTATTTTCTGCAACATGTCGACACGAATCAGAGGCAACAAGCAGCCAGGCTGTCAGAAGACGCCAAACAAGATGCTCGGGTCATTGTGCTCCGAAAAAGCTCTGCTGCCCTGCCCTTTCAGGCCTCCCAAAAATAGAAACAACCAACCAAATAGGGTGATGAACAACAAAAAATACATCTCAGTACATATTGCGCTCACTCAAAGCTTCAGGATGAGTCAGATCCAATTCTTTCCAACTCCTTTCCCTAGCCCAGTGCTCGACTCTGACTATAAGTATGCAGGGTAGTTCTTTGCATCACCGCATACCTCATGTTATGTCAACAACAAATATGCAATGTGGATTTTATGACGTCTTTTATAGTGTAAAGTCAGTCTTTAATATAAAAGGATTGAACCGTTAAAAACTGCAGTATATTATTGTATTTGCTGACTGTGACAATTATCAGAGTGTGGTCCGGCACAAGCAGGAACTCCGGAGTTTCTAATAACAATCAGTAATTCTGTAAACATGAAAGTGCATTCTGCATTTCAACCACAGCAATATTAAACGTTTAGCATAATAAAGACGTGTATCAAATGAGACTGGCACTTAAATACATCCGCCACTGGATTACGATAAAACTGCATCGGATGGATTTGCATGGAATTTTGTGTGCATATCCAATTAGAGTTTGAGGTATGCATACCTTGTCATAACTATTGTGGAAGCCTGCTTTGAGTTAAGCCATTATACGATATGCCACCCCCACATTTCACTAATAGACTAACTAAGCCTTGAGCCAAAAACATGAGCCTGAGGACCCTAGCAGAGAGGATCGTGTGATCAACATGTCAGATGAGAGGATCTGTCGCTCTTTAGAGTGCAACTTTTCTTGTTATCCCTCGTATTCAAAAGCCAGTCTTGTCTCATCTTCTTTCTTTCTTTGCTGCACGTCTTCCAAAGCTCCACTCACAACTTTCTTTGGGAAAACACTTTAATGAATAAATGAATGAATTCATGCAGGAAAATAAGACTATCTTGGCATGGAGCTACAGTATTAAATATACCTGAAGGCCATACATGACAAATGCATTTGATAATGCTTGGTTTTGCCCAGTTCATATATTGCTATAATCACCATTTGATTTCCTTGGCTAAACAATATGCATGTGTTAAATTTATGGGATCATCCTGTAATTTAAAGCAAGTGATATTTAAACTTGTCGGAAAAATGGGGACAAAAAGAAGCACATAATTTTATTTTAGAGTCGGACAGATTCGAAATCTTAACCTTTCTCGATTCATTACATCCTTGCTTCTATAAATAATCATATTTGCTTCCCAACCTGGAATATTCAAACAAAAAACACAAAAGTAACCAAAACAAGCTGGCCACTGTTTGGGTCTTTTTTCTGAGGACGGTTTCAAAGTTGGCAAATATGATTTTGTGGAGAACTGCAGGTACCAGGAGGAATTAGAAAACACTGTAGCTATTGTCATGGGCCTCTGTACCCATCATCGCTCTTACTGCTCCACAGAACAACAGACCTTAGAGCATTATACAGTGCATGGCAAGTACCTGCCCAAGTATGTTCCAGAGTTTTACAAGCTTTCAAAACTTTTTTCTTTACTTCCAGTGCAACTGTTGTTTAAAGTTTTGAGCACAAAAGTCTTCATATTTTGCTTCCAAGGACCCAGACTTCAGTTTTTTTTTTAAAGTGATCTTGAGCTGCAGAGCTTTCTGAGTTGTCCAAAGTTTTTCTTTGAACTTTGGCTGCTTCTTCACCTATGCAGTCCTTGATACCGACCATTTTCAGACATCAATATGTACAGAGGAGTTCAGAAGGTACAACAATGAGTGTGTACAGCCATCTGTAAAAACATGCTGGAGAGACTGATGTGGCTTGGAGCTGCATTTGATGGAATAATAAACTCTGGAAAAAGTACCATCAGATTTTGATCCATCATGAAATACTGTTATGAAAGCACCTGATTGGCAACAGCTTCATTTTTCAGCATGACAGTGAACCCAAACACACAGTAGTGTGCAGTAAATGCATTCCTGGATAGAAAAAAAAACACAATCGAAAGCTATAAGTCATAGACTGGCCTCCCTAGAGCCTGGAACTTGGAGCTACAGAACTATTCCTGAAGACTGCCACGCCTAAGATGGTTCACACTGTGCTGAAGAATCAAGTTGGTCATACAAATATAGACTTTCAAACCTGTTAGAATTGTACTCATGTTTGCCTTAAATACTATATTTCCAGTTATATTTGCATATGTTTCCATAATTGTTGCACCTCTATTTCCTAGCAAAATATAAAGAAATGAGAGATGGCTCAAGTCAGTACTGTATATGTGGTTTCTAAATAAACACCTGCTTAGACAGAAATCTTTACCATCTTGTTTTTTTAAAAAAAGTAAAATACCTTCAAATCTGTAAAATTGCAGCCAAATATTCCAAATTATGATCATAATCTCCTTAGAGACAAACAGGTCTGCTCTAGGACCTGGTGTCCTTTTTGCAATCCAAGATGTTAGAGCTCTTGGGAAAACCTTTGCTTGGCTTTTAAAAATACCCCTAAATCATTTGTAACCACTCATTTCTCTGTTATGAAGATAATCTACAGTGTGGATTTCAAATTCGTCCAGGACTGACTGCACCAGCAGATTCAACCCAAGAGCAAACCATCTGCTGTTTTCACAGCAGATGGTAGTCTTCAGAACTATTCCTAAAGCTTACTTCCTTTAAGTACTCTTCAGGAACAGACTCTAGGCTTCCAAGAAACCAAAAAAGAAAAAAGAAATCATCACAGAATTTTCAGGCATCTCTTGAAATTGTAGGTTTCAAAGGGCATGAGTCTCCAAGCAGGAAGACACTTCACAAATGTGCCCTGCACGAGAGACCAGGAAGAGACACTTTGCCGTCTCAAAGCAACATAAAAGTTTGATACAAACATACAGGCCGAACTTTTGGAATATTGATTGTGGATTGACAAATCAGTGTGGCCACAGTGTCGATAAACATTTTAGAAGAATAATCTGAAATCTACGGAGCCCCGCAAGGGACATTGGAGAACAAAAAATTAAGATGAACTTTCGCAAATGTTTTGCAAGATCTCGCAAAACTTCATCTTAATTTTTTTTTTTCTCCACTGTCCCTTGCGGGGCTCCGTAGAAATCCTCTGTAAAGTATGGTGGGTGAAATGTTAGGGTTTGTGTTCAGTTATTTTTTTAAAATGCTGTCAAATACTGTCAACATGAACGTGTTAATACGGCGGTCATCACGATTAACGCACCCAACCCGTCATGAACACAGAATGGACAAACTTTGGACAAACTGCCCGAAATGCGCTGACAGAAACATTTCAGAGATGTTGAAATGTCTGAAAAAAATGACAATCTGAAATCAACAGTAAAGGATTGTCATTTTTTTCTGTGTTTTGTCAACTCAATCACGGCATAGAAATTAGACCTACTAGTTTTGGGGTTCCCTCCGCCCCACACACACAGGTTACCATCTTGAAAGACAACAATACCGTATGTTATAAAGCTTCCATTAAAAGAAAATGTGTACTTGATACTAGAATATAATACCAACTTGTTAAACAAAGGTAACAAGTAGTATTTAAGTAACCAAGTAGTGTTGGGTAAAAGTTGCTCAGTAGTGTTGGATTAAAGTGAGAAAATTATGAAAGGATAAAATAATCAAAGACCTCAAATTACTTCATCAAAACATGTTTCATTCACATTCTATCACCACAAAATTAATAGGTTTATCGAAAGTGAATAACTTGTGTTAATTTAACTCAAATTTTTAAGTTTCTGCCAAAACAAAATATCTTTGTGCAACCAATGTCCACTATTGAATTAAGTTAAACTTACATGCTATTTTTTTTCAGTGTGGGGTGTAGAGTTCATTTTTTTCAAATCACTGTATTGGCTCATTGAAAAGTAAACTTTCTTTCCAGACATTGCACCATTTTTCATTTTGATTTTGTCCTTCATAACTTTTGCCTGGATGTATTTTTTCAATATTTTTCCTTGTTTTTTTTGGGTGGCCCCAAGTCTTTCCTCTGGGCTTTAACTCCTCTGACAGACCCTTGATAGACGAGCAGTTTGCCTTACCCCTCAGCAATGCCTCCAGAGAGCAAAGTGACACAGGATCAATGTAATTATGTTGATTCAGTGTTTGTAGCCCCAAAGCAGGTTAACCTCAATGCTCTCACGGGCCTGTGGGACCTGCCACTCACTATCGAATGAAGGCTCGTCCAGCAGGTCAACATATCTCAGCTTTTAAAAACAACTAAATAACATTTCTTTCCACTTCCAGAAACATGGAGCATGAGGAGGAATCAATGTGAAGCTTGTGTATAAAAATCAAAATAGCCTGCAGGATTTTCACAAAATGACTGTCCAAGTGTGAAATATTAGAAGTCATCGTCACATTCTTACCCATATTACTTTCATTAACTGAGCCAAAGAGACTCTCTGCCAAAGCAACGCTTCACAGAGAATGAAATAATTCCTCATTAAATGACATTAGGAGCTGTTCTTGTATTAGTGTTTAAACACAACATTTGTGTGGGGCACAGGCAGCATATGATGGTCGTCTTGTTAAAATGGGGACTGCACATACAAATAGGGGGCACTTGTTTTTGAGAATGTGCTTTCTCAGTATAGATGGTGATATTGTTAATGGGAGAAATCATTAAGCGATCTGCATTAAAGCTGCTGTATTTTTGCTATTTTTAAACTCCTCTTTGACAATTCTTGAAACTGAGCTTATACTGAGATTGTAGTACTGTTAAAAACAAATAAATAAAAACAAAAAAACCAATACAAACACAAACTCTCCATCCTTAGAACGCCTCACTCGAATATCATTAGGTCTTAAGCTCACAAATCAACTCTGGAGGTTAAAACGTGCATAGAAATACATAAAATACAAATATAAGGCAATAACAGAGTCAGTACAATTCTAAAAATGCATGAAAGTCAATATTTGTATGGCCACCTTTATTCTTCAACGCAGCCTCGAGTCTAAACCAAGCATTCTTAAAGTCATTTCTATAAGTAGTCTTCAAGAATAGTTCTCCAGGCTTCTTAAAGGACATTCAAATGTGCTCTCTTCTTTGGCTGTTTCTATTGCCTGTGACAATGATCCCACTCTGCTTCAGTAATGTTGACGTCCAGGTTCTCAGGAGGCCAATCCATGACTGATAGTTTGTCCATGGTGTGTTTTCTATCCAGGTATGGTTTTATTGCATCAGCAGTGTGTGATCATTGATATGCTAACAAACAAAGGTGTTTCCAGATGTTGTTGCATGGTGGATCAAACTCTGACCGTACTTTTCTGTGTTTATAATTTCATCCCTCGAGAGCCTCCACTGTGTTTTACAGATGGCTGTAGATATGGTTGTACCTCCTGCCTGACCTCCTCTGTACATCCTGACGATGATTTCAAATTTGGATTCATCACTCCATCGTCCATCATCAGTATCATGGAGTGATAAGAATTACTTAAGGATGACGTCTTGACAGGCACCCTTCCAGTAAAAGCATTTTTAATGAGGCTTCAGTGAACACTAGCTGGATCAACCAATGGACCAGAAGCATCGCTCAGGTCCAGTATCAGGTCTTTGCTGGTTTTTATTTTGGGTTTTTCTTTGGCTGTTTCTTAAGGACATGACTTTGAGATATTGTTCATCTGCTGTCGATTTCTAGGCCTGCCACTTTTGTCCTATACAGTTTCCTCAAATTTTGTTAAGGACACACTACACACCATGCCAAAGAATACCACGTTTTGTGTTAATAGCTTTTTAAATTTACTTTGTTGCCATTTTTCATAGCCAGCTAAAAATGGGAAGAAATTATGTCTTTTTGCGAAAGTTAGTAGCAATTTACAAATGTTTCTTTGCTAAACCGTCTGTTATGTGTCCACACAACACTGGTTCACCCCTTGAATTAGCTTTTTCTATGCTTGAATTATTCAAAGGTCAGTGTTAAGTGTCTTCACGAAAAACAAAAGAAGAAAAAACTAAGACCTTCAGAAAGCCTGAAGAACTATCACTCAAAACCAGTTTAAAAAAAATGACAAGAAAACCCGGCTCCTTGGAGCCAAAACGTAAAGAATAAGGGGCAGCTCAAAACTTTTGTACAGCACTGTATTCAATTCAGAAATGTCCTTTAAATAAAATAACACGGTACAGTCTAGTGTGCCTTTTTATATTGGTTATAAATGCACTCTTGTTTTAAAACTGTTTTGCGATGAACTCTCAATACTTGAACCCACAAGCTACACACTTGTTGTATATGCATTTAGGACGCTGTGTGAAAAATAGGGCCTCCTGCACAGGCAGGGGGGAGATGGCAATATGTTTAAAAGCACTGTAATGGATGCTGCTTCATTAATAGGGAGTAAAAAAACTCTTACAGCACCGGCAACAGGCTGGAGTACTGTATATAATTAACCTAATTATGTCTGGTAGTCTAAATTGAAATGCACTGTAAATTTAGACATTAACGTCTAGACTGGGCCCTGCTTAATCATTTTAATTTATGTTGGGATGACATCAAACCGCAGATGAGTCTTTGTGTTTAACAGACGGACCCCCTTTTTTCGCCTCCGGTCCTCGCTCTTCACTGACACTTCCTCCTCCTTCTCCTCCTCCTCTTTGCTGGACTCCTGTTTCCCGGGAGGGGATGAGGTGGCGACTGGGTTCGGGGGTGGGCACATCCTGGAGCTCTCATGCCAGGCATTCAGCTGTACGGCACTCACCACCAAACAAGATTTTCCCTGAGCCCTCACAGCCTCTCCCCATTAGTGCTCTGTCTGGGCCTGTCTGTCTGAGAAAGCAGACGTTATTAGCTGAACCTTCTGGAGGCACAGAGCCATATTAAGGCTTTAAATGTTTCCTATCCAAATGCAGAAATTTCATCTGAGTTTATGAGCCGAGGCAGGAAACTTTATATGTCAAACCTTCCAATGCAGCGCTACACGAAGCACTTTTTTCTTTGACACTTCACATCAAGCCGAGAGTAAATTGGATATTGAACAAAAGCAATTTATAGCACAAATCTTAATCTCTTAACCAAGCATGTCACAGCCACCCAAAACCATAAACTTGACACAACCTCTGAAGCAGTACGAACATATTTCCTCTTTTATTTACATTCCTTTTCAAATGTTAACATTTTTCGCTATAACTTTTTGATCAGGTTGGCATTTTTTTTTCTCATTAAAATAAATTGGCACAAGTAAAACATATGTAGACAAAAGTTTATTTACACCATACAACATTTTGTTTTTAAATATTTTATACAGAGCTGCAGATGAGAGAGCTTGCTGGGATCCTTCAAGCAGATTCTGCAGTAATAAAGTTGTGAAATATATTATTTATATAAAAGTGAGTATTATCTTTATTGCATTTAAAGCAATGAAGAATGTAGCTTGACAAACATTCATTTTAATATGACAGAAAAAATCCTCTTTGCCTCCCATGTTTTATATTATAAAGTAAAAAGTGTAGTAATGGCCAAACAGACTGTTATAAACTTTTTAAAAACCTGCATAAATATATACATTGTGCTCCCGGGTCTAGTTTTAGGAAATCAAAACTAGACCCGATGAAGCTGGGACCACATGGCATGTCTTTTGCTTTGTGAGGTTTACCTTTTTTTTCCACTTTCTTTTTGCCAATTCCTCAAAAGATAATTCGAAACACATGATGGTAAATATTGTACACCAGGCTGCCCCACACTAAGTACACTAGTGAGAATACAAAAAGTAACACTGATGTTTTTATCCCTTTTTTTGTCTTCTTTTTTTTCTCTCTCACCAGTCCTTATATTGTATTGGCACATAATGTCCCTGCCACACTCGTATTATCCAGATATGTATGCCAAGGCTGTTAGAAAAGTCTGTTGCTTTATTCAGTGCAAAATACATCCCCTTTTCTCCTCATTTCCTAGTTTGCATTTCTCCTTCTTCGCCCTCTAGACCTCTGTTTGGAAGTCTCCCTCCTGGACATCTAAGGGTAAGTTGACACACTTTTCCCACTCTGCAGGCGTCATCTCCAGTGAGTCCTTGGTGTCAGATTCTAGTACATTCATAGTGGCGTAGTTCTGGTACTCACAGGCTGGATTGTAGCTCTCCCATGGGTTCTTGTTTGGCATTGCCTTGTCCTGTGAACATGGCCGGTGGGGTGTGATGTTAGTGGCATGATATCCTCTGCAGCTAAACCATTTTCTTTCTTTTACATAATTAAAAGTCAGTTCACTCAAGAGGGCATTATCTGAACTCATATATGAACCCACTTCTAATTGAAAATAATGGATTAATGCTGTGGAAAGCATCAAATAACAAAAGATAATGGTAGTGTATTAAAGGTGAACATGCTTACGCTATTATAATGGAGTCATAGCAGAACTGTGTTTTCCCAAATCTCCAAAACTGGTTTATTATATGGGCTCCATATGCGAGCCATTCATCTGAATGTGCTCTCACTGAGAGTCCCAAAGATGCTATATTCAAATAAAGGAGAGAAGCTGCTCCCAGTCAGGGAATATAAAATGGATACTAATGTCTGCAGCCAGCTCTGCACTAGATTCATTTAGGTGAAAAAAAAAAGAAAGAAAAAGAAAAAATGGGGGGAGTGAGAATGTACTGTATTTTTCTATACAAAAGATCCTGTACTGGTAACTAAGCAACAGGCCTTGAATTGCATTGTACTGTAGGGCTGATTGAAAAGGGATTATATGCAACCAAAAGTACTGACATATCCTTAGCATCAGATGTGTTTGGTCACCAACCCAATTTGGCTTTGTGCTTTCGCTATAAACATTAAATGCTCGCGTGAGGCAGACGCGTGAAGCCTGATATCCTCACAGTCTGCAGCTCCAGTCAGGTGCGGAGACAGATGGTAAGAGTTTTGATTTGTGGCGAGGTCAGGACAAATTCATAGAACCAGCCTGACTTCTGGATCGAGTCTGATAAAGGAAAGTTTTCCCCCCCCCACACACACACAGCCGCCACAGGAGTGCAACGACGTTAAGGTCAAAGTTGTATAAGATGCTGATAGATTAAATAATCTGCCATGCATTTATGGAAAAAAAATGATGGGGTTGCTAAGTAGATAAATGTGCATGTAAATAAAAGTGCATTCATGGCCTTGCATTGGAATGTATGCACTCTATTGCAACAAGAAAACCAAAGGTCCTTTTTCCCCTGGCCTCGTGGAGAATATGCTTCGATGCTTTTAAGGGTCGGCCCCCGTCACTCGGCCTTTGCCAGCTGCTGGCAGGCCCGCTACTTCACTGGAAGGTTCACTTCTGCATGTACTTTAGCTACATAACCACTCATTTGCACAATCACACACTATGTGTCCTGCACCGGGTATCTAAATAGGGTATTTGGATGTTGCTCTGTTTCACTGGCTGACCGCCACCCCCCTGGTTTCCTGTTACTCACCATGCTGCCCATATTTGGTATGTCTCGAAATCGGTCCAGGGTTTGAAATTTCTGATTCAGTTCCTGGAACAGCTCCATGTGTCTTTTCCTGGTGTGCATGACTTTCTGCAATAGCAAGGGTTTTTTTTTTGGTATTGACAGCCAATAATGGAAATGCATCTTCCTCCCCACCCCCTCCAACTCTGCTCAATTTGTTAGTGTCATGGTAGTTTACTTATAGGCCAGGTTTGAAACAAATCTACCTGTCACTGCATATATATACACAAGTGACTGCCAAAATAAAGGAAACAGCAATGTAATTAAAGTTAGGGTTAGAGGACACTTAAACGCTGAATAACCTTCACTCGTAGTTTTGTTGGTGTAAGGGAAACCCTCGTAATCAAACCTTGGCACTGATTTTCCATTTTAGCCCAAGCTAAAAGAAAACGCACCCCAATCCAAGCTAGATGCCATGTTTCCTTGATTTTGACAGAGTTTACAATATATATGCAGCAAAGCCTGATTTAACATTGCAAAGGAAATGCTATAACCTGCCAAAGGGGGTTTGACTATGTGTTTGCAAGCCAATATAATCACTGCTGAAACCAGTGGTAAAAATCAGATGTGAAATGTGCAAATGACTTTAAAAGCATACATTTTGGAAATCAACATATAGCTAATGGATGTAGGAGATGGAGGAGGACAAAATGTAGATGAGAACTGTTGCCCTGTTTGTCAGTTGACAGCCTTGCTTTTACCTTAACTACACAGCGTGCCAATAAATCTCACTGAGTCAAGGCTGTGTAACTCCAATAAGCTTAAGAGGCACAACAAGAACTAGTAAATCAAATGACAAACACAACTGCAAAAATGGCCTTTCTCTGCATAAAAAGCTAGATGCATGTACCATGGAAGGAAACATTATGGTTTTACATACCTCAAAGTCCAGATCGGAGTAACGTGACTTTCTTCTCTGTAAACACAAAATCAGAAAGTGTAAAGTTATAAAGCAAACATGGGAACTGATAGAGATGTTTGGTGTATTCGAACATAAAAGTGTTAAAGTGCAACTCTGAATCCTCCGTGCTTCATCCATATGAGCATATGTACCTCTAGAGAGCTCATAGATATTGTCGACCCTGTCTCACTCCTAGAGAGCCCCGCGGATTCCTCCATTTCAGCAAGGAAGTTCTTAACAGCCGTGCGAGGTTCAAAGGGCAGGTTTTGCATCTGCTCTGGAGCGCTCGGATACTGCTGCTCCAGGTTCACATTCATGTGGTCCATGCCTGACGGGTTGATATTGAAGTCAGGGCTCATCTTGTAATGCATTAGCCTCTCATGTGGCAGCGTATCCATAGTGATGTTCATCTTGGTGTCGTCTTTCAGGAGGGTGGGCACGTTACCCGACCCCGATATGGCCGCAGAGGCACGGGGCATGACTATGTAGTCTGTCTCCATCATCTGACTCTGCATCGGATGGCC
>VURO01002056.1:24370-36069 GCA_015108175.1 Pelvicachromis taeniatus
ATGGGGGTACAAAACTTTAGTAGTAACTTTAACTTGTGTTCTGCTAAATTCAGCAGTATTTCTATTCATCTTATGAATTCCAGTCTAATGTCATTTCACTGTTTGAGTTCAGTTTTGGTTTTAAACTCCAGAGAACACCACCCGCTCAATAATCTTTTTGTCTGATTTTTGGCAAAAAGTTTAGTGATTTTCTTGAGAGATGCTGAAATTGAGCCAAGAGAAGCAACAACTGAAAATAAATGTGTACCATATATCTTCCATTAGTAGCTCTGGTGTTTATTCACATTATTTGGCCGGCCTGGCGTTTAATGGAGACCGGCTCTTATTCCCTTCTTAGATGGAATTGTCACAGAAGTGAGAGGGAAAGAGGACCCAGGCGCGGTTTTCAGACTAAGGTGAAAAGACGCGTTTATTTACAGTGCTCTAAAACGTATTCCAACAGTTCACAAATAATGCAGTTCCCATTGTGCTCCTCCTTTGCTCTCGAGTGTCTCCTTGTCTGTGGTAACCCAGTGCACAAGTGGTGCGCCCCGAAACTTCTCTCCGCCCGACTCTCCTCGAGAGGAAGTAAAAGACCAGAAAATCACAGTTTGCTAGCCTCCAGTTCAGTGTAATAATCCCACTTCGGCGGTCGCCGCATCCAGCTTAAATGTAGCTGGTCGTAGATGACGGCTGATTGGAAACAGCTGGTCGAGTGATGAGATGCGAGAGGGCCGACGACAGCGCGGAGGGGATTTGAGTTTTTTTTTGTTTTGTTTTTTTTGAGCGACGTTCCAGTCACACTCCATACCAGTTGGTGGCGGTAATGCACCATTCAGTTGTTTGCCAACTGCCAATAAAATTTAAAAAGAAGACAGCGCAGAGGAACTTCCAGGTTGAAGGTCACCCGACTACCGGCATCTATTTGTCGTGACATGTTTTCAAACCGGCGTTTATTAGAAACGGGCGTCAATAAGAGACAGGCTACTAATGGAAAGCTATGCAGTACATAAAATAATCTCTTGATGAATGAATTACAGGCAGGGATATGCCCAGAAGTTTAGTTCCTCTGGATGTTTCCATGGAAAATTGTTTTATTACTCATCCAAGTGACTTCTCCTGTGTCACGGATGAGTGATGAATGTATCGCCCACTGAAAATCACTGTGTCCAGTTAAATTCAATCGACTGTTTTAAGGAGAGTTGTTAGATGCTGTGAGGACAATTGGTTTTAACTTGCAGCACAACACAAAGCTGCCATATTTGATCAATGATCAAAACGCTTAATTGAGCAGAATTAAGTCAAAATGTAAAATTCTCGTATGATGACACATCATGACCCAGCATTGTTCCAAGAGTGCAAACTGTCTTATTAGAAGTTTCCACAGCTGTCAGAAAGGGACAGATTTCTGGCTGATCTTAATCAGTGGTCGTTGCTCTCTCTGGAATTGCTGCATGGAGTATGTAACGTCTGTGATAGTCGCTGAGGTTTGTGTCCTTGTCAGGATTAAGCCATGCTCAGCTTCCAGGTTAGGAAAAGTGAAACAGAAGATATTCAAATACATCTCTCCACAGCTGCTGATAAAGTCTGTTAGAAACACTTGCAGGTGAATCGATTTATCAGTGACATCCATTTACTCAAAAATTACTGACAAGTGGATGACTGGAATCTATAGTTTATAATTTCAACAATGTACTGTACAAAATGAAACTAGATGACAGATATGGTGCGACGTTTGTGTGATTTTTAAAAGGGCCCTATGCTATGCGTTCTAATAGTCTGAGCTGCTTCAAGTTTTATTTGTGAAGAGCACAGCAGCTTACAAAACACGTAGCTAGCTTGTACTGCTGCGACATAAAAAACTTTTAAGCTAAGATGATCTTAAAATAACGAGGCAACATGCGGTGATGCTAGTATTAGCCATGTTAGCTCATTACCTTGAACAGGTGTTCAGGCTGAGTAAACAGGCGCACACTTGGAGCACACACGCTTCTTAGCAGGTCAAAGCTATGAGCACAGACAGCAGCATAGAAAAATCCAGGCAGCCAGCCTGTGTCTGTCCAACCAATCAGAGAGCTCCTTACATCCCACAGCATGGCCAATTTGCACTGCAGCAGGATTTTTCAAATAAGGTCACTAATCCAAACGTTAATCCATGAGCAAGCAGGAAATGGATTTTAAAATGAAGAGTTGAATCACCATTTTAAGTTGCATTTCAGTTCAAACAGGTGCCATTAATACAGGTAATGAGTGGAGGACAGAGGAGCCTCTTACAGAAGAAGTTACAGGTCTGTGAGAGCCAGAAATCTTCCTTGTTTGTTGGTGACCAAATACTTATTTTCCACCATAATTTGCAAATAAATTCTTTAAAAATCAGACAATGTGATTTTCTGCGTTTGATTTCTCATTTTGTCTCTCATAGTTGACGTATACCTATGATGAAATGACTAAAGACTTTTTTGCCTCACTGTATAGCTTACATTTCTTGTCATCATGCTACTTCCATAAGCATGAGCTCTATTAAACTCCATCATATTCACATTATTCCATGTTATGTTGTCCTTTTTATGAACTTATTTAATATTGAACACTTTGGTATCCCACTATCGGATAAGTATTTTTCTTGCACGTTCTTCAGATAATTCTGTTTTAATTTTGCGCTCTGGGTGCAACAGCGCCCTCTGCTGTCAAACTGATGTTGTGTTGTTGGTGGGACTTCGACTTTATCGCTTCACTCAATCTCTGTTTATGAACCCGGGTTTCTCTCTAAATGTTAAACGTTGTGTTTGTACAAACTTCAGCTGGTATTGTATCTGTGCTGCCAGGATGGGGAAAATGTGTAATTTGCTTCATGTTGTTGGTCGTTAAATAACTCCAGAGTGTTCTTTGTCCTGTTAGATGATTCGTCTTTTTTCTAATGTTTTTTTCTGAATCTTTTCTTTCTGATGGCTCTTGTCTCTGTTCAGGCGGTGAAGCTGTCAGCGCTGCAGCCCGTCTGACAAAGATAAAATGAAAGCTTTTGTGGGGTTACTGGTGTCTCATACAAAGGGGACTATGGTGGAGGATTGCAGTACCCACACGTGCCTTATTGCTACCAATCAACAAAGACCTCAGCCCGGCGGAGCGAACCAGAGGAACCGCTTGCCTCAATATTTTTTCTTTCTATGATAAAGAAAGACTCCTGTTTCCAGCATATATATTGTTTTATATTTAAACTATGTGCGAGTTATATTTTTATATGGATTTTGGAACCAGAAGGGTGAAGTTATTTGGACCAGTCTTTTCTCTTTTCTGTTGTTTTCAGCATTTTTTCTACCTTCCCTGTCGCTGCCTGAAAGTGTCAGTGTTTGTTACATTTATCTTCAGTATATGCTGGATTATCTGATATTTAATATACAGTATCATAACAGACGATTGGATTTTTGACACTTTGTAAAATGCCGTTTGTCTTAGAAGCAGTCCCGTGGTGGTATAGTTGAGTGGAGGATGTTAGGACATTAATACTGGGGTAGTGAGTCCAAGTTTACAGATCCGATTTGGGTTTGTTTTTTAATATTCAATCGCTTGCTTCACTTGTTTTTATATGGCTGTCTCAGTTTAATTCCTGGCCACATTATTCGTTGCTTCCCTCAGATTCTAAACAAATCTGTTGTCCATAAGGGCATTTATATCTCAGACCAATAAGGAGAGCTTTGAGCTCTCGGTAGGGATCCTGTTAAATAGTAACAAAGCACAAAAAAGGCAGAAATGGGTAAAGCTGATATTATTGTTTGGTATGAGATACCTGCCAGTCTCTTTTTATCTGCTTTTAAAATGGCAAAATTTAAAAAGTAAAGAAGAGATAGAGGAACAATTTTCCCACAATCTAATGAGTCTTGACATTGCAGATTTTTTCCACCTGAGGGCACTCTGCAACGTTCCTGTTGACATGCGCTCAGATTCCACAAACAATCGAAGCAGGCAGACCGTGAACAAGTAAATAAATCACTGAGAAATGTTAAAGAAAGCGAAAGCAGAATATCAGAGATTTAAACCACCAAATATCAGTATCAGTCTTAAAAATCCTGCATCAGGCGAACTCTAGAATAAAGAACGAAATAAAGACCTGGATGTAGATAATACCATATTCTACAGCTAAGAATAGTTCAATATATCTTAATATTACACGAACCAAAATCCAGGTTAAACACACAAATATTTTTTTAGGAGGGAAAATCTAGAACCCTAGAATCTGGAGTCAGCACCTTAGAGTCCTGAGAGTTCATAAAGCTCATTCTGTGGACCAAACCGAAACACACCAGGGAGAAAAAGGGCGTGAATTTGCTCAGGGGAACTTTGGTAGTATTTTTCTCATTTGTTCTTTCCTCTAATGACTTAGCCTTACATTCTTCTGGTGAATTGTGCCAACTCTGACTTCCATTTTTCTTTAAGGGCTTTCATGCTACATAATAGCACAACCCCATCAAGCCTCAGAGGACACACTGGAGCGCCTTACCGTAGCTCTGTGCACAGCTAATTCTGTATCTGTTGTAGCTTTAAGTAGAGCTAGCATGTTATAATTACTATCACTATCTTTCCTAATTCTAAATTACAGATAGCAGCATTACGAGGTAATGATCCTAGTCTTCTTTGCTGGTACGTCTCTACAGATGCCCATTGGTTTTCACCACCGTGCTGCTTTACCAGTCAAATCCAGTACTGAATCTCTGGACTGTGTTTATATCGGGGCTGTGTTTAGAGCAGGATTTACCTCTGATGCCAGCAAGTAGGGAACAGATTGTATTCAGTTTCAGTCCCACATTACAGTATTTTTTCAGTCTGTAGTCAATATGGGTACCTAACCTTACATTGGAAAAAAGAAGAGCCCACACATTGTCCATCCCTTGAATTTACTTCAAACACACTCCTGGATATAAATTTGTTGGGGATTTATATTCAGGACAA
Organism: Pelvicachromis taeniatus; assembly: GCA_015108175.1. Taxonomy (NCBI): domain Eukaryota; kingdom Metazoa; phylum Chordata; class Actinopteri; order Cichliformes; family Cichlidae; genus Pelvicachromis; species Pelvicachromis taeniatus. Next base: position 29,294 of record VURO01002056.1, read on the forward strand.
CTTACCTCCTCATTGGCATTTCTGTTACTACTGGCTTACCTGTATCTCTGACACCAGGGATAAGAACATAGCCACAATAACTATATCAATGGGAAATATCACACAGTGAAACATTAGTATGGTATTTCTGTCTTATGTTATAAAGTGAATTCAAGTGATGGACCAAAAACCCGCAATACCTTTTTATTAAGCTGCTCGAGAACAATACAAACAACTTCTACAGTTGTTTTCACCAAAGTGACACAATCAAAGTCGGTGTCATAAAAAAATCAAGTGTTGCTTAATTTAACAGCAGACAACATGAATATTCACTGGGAGTGGAGTTGGTGTCCGCCATGTGACCCCAAATTCTTTTATCTCTGGATTTGGTGTCCTCCACCTATGAAAGCTTGTACGAATCAAAGAAACAAAAATGTTAGCCAGACAGAGCAAAGTTGAAATTCCAAGTCATTATATCAGAAGTTTGAGTTCGTAAATCAAAACTTTGACCTATGGATGGCAAAAAATATATATATTTTTTTTGAGTAGCGAAATTAGCTTCTGTATCCACCCAAGACACTGTAAAGCCCCCAGCCTCCTTTAACATGATTGTTACCCTTTCAAAGGGATGTTAACATAGAGTTGAAAATACTGTAGGAACATTTTGGCATCTCTGACTGAGAATGTTACCACATTCACTTTAATTCTGAAGCCTTTACAGCAAAAATGTCTTTTCTTATGTTGTCCAGCATACAGTGAATCTCTGTTCGGTCTATTTGCAGTGTGGTTGTTTTCCACTGTAATTTATTGTGGGGGGAAAAACAATGAGTGGGATATGTATGTGTCTGATTTTGTGTGGGTTTTATTAAAGAAGTATTGGAAATTAAACACAAGAAGGCTTTCTCTTTGTAACACACTGCCACATTTTGAGCAGACACTATTTTCTACACACCGATAGCCTACTAACTGTTAGGAGAAGTACCTGGAATGTGTTTCTCTTACTTCTTTACGGAAGTCTTAACAGCCCTAACGAGTGCTTTGTCCTCTGAGGCCAGAAGCACTTTAGAATAAATTCTTGTATTTTTTCTCTGACCAAATGGGCCATATTGGCAGCTCATTAATTTCACTGACCCATCTTTTTCTGGACAGATGGCTCTTCTGTCACATTGTTTGGAAGGAGTGATCATAAAATAAACCAATAAAAGCACTGCCAGCAGTCCGCAGACACTTTGTGCTGTTTTTAAGCTTCAATCAAACCTAATTTAAAAACCAGCATTTAGCCTCAAACTCCAGGAGCTGAAATAAAGAAGTGAAAACCGAATTATACTGAAAATATACTTTTTATTTTTGAGTGCATTCACATCACTTAACAATTTAATATGGATGTTAGTGATCAGCAATGTAGTCTATTTGACGACAGATGCACAAAACTCAGCCTGTAAAACCTAACCTACACACGCAGTTAAAGAGCTGGACTTACAGCCCTCCTGTCATTGTCTATATACTGTGGTATATTTACACATGCATGCAGAAAACATACTAAACAGCATCCACCAAAAGGTGTATGTCTCCCTATTCGTCTATGTTAACTTACTACTTAGATTGTAGCTTTATTCTTCTAATCATGTTGGAGGCAGAAAGATTTAGCCAACAATATTTTCTTCTGAAGAAAGTAAGAGTGTGTGGTCTTGCTGATGATTCCTAGAAACTACCAGTGCATGCTTTTGTCTAAGGAGCCTAAAAATGTGCTCGGCTGGCTTAAATAATCTGTGGATGATCGTGAACATTTAGAGCCAATTTTGTGACAACCTGCCAAACTCCATTTTTTCTGGGACCAAAAGTTTTTCAGCTCAACAGCAAAAGGTATCAGAATATCTTTTTCAACAACAGACTGACTGGTCTGTCTGTTTAATCCTTGAAGCTCATTTTATAGTCATCCCTGCACATCCTAATCTGCAGTGGTTGACAATGTTTGCATTTATTTGCATGTACTGGATCTGCTGCGCTGTCACAGGTAAAAGTTCTGTTGGTTTTGCATCTAATGAGTTTTGAACAATAGTTACTTTTACTGAAACTCTGAAAGGAGAAAAAAAAATTCAGAACTGACTGGCTCTATATGTATTATTTTCAAAGCTAAAAATATTGCTAAAACATTAACTAGTGTCAGCTGAATACTAGCTAATGTATTAGCATTTTGAGAAAGCTAGGTCCATTCCAAGGTGGGTTTGTCCTTGTGCTACTGTATAAATTTTGTTTACAAATGTATTTTGACTCTAAACAGATCTGTCACAGTTACTGGGGTTTACAGCCAATACTGCATTTCTGAGAAGATCTTACTAATCTAAAATGTAGCTTGCTCATGTTCAGTATAAAGTTTCTAGCTGGTTTGGTTTACTATTGTTGCCTGCATAGTAATATAATCTCCTACTAACCAAAGCAATCACAAGGAGGTTTTTCAGTCCAGCACCCTTGTTGCACCTTATTTGTGCCACTCATCACCTTTTCGAGGAGTGCACATTTTTCCCCAGTCAGTATCTAGGTTTGTGTGAATAGGCCTATGTTAAGCAGCTTGTATTGACAACAATCAAAATAATAATTTCAATGATTACATTAATCAAATGAAGCAGCCACTAATGGTGTGAAGAAAGCAGTTGATTGACATTAAATGGGGCAAAAAATACATTACAGGGTCACTCATCTGGAATCTGGACGTCCACTAGTGACAAACTTTCATCTATAAGGCAAAGTGCCAAAACAGATTTTTTTTTTTTACGTGTCATTCTTAAGTTTTTGTTGCCTTTTATAGGTAAGGAACTGTTGCTGATGAAATCTATGCAGATTCTGTAGGTAGGAATTAAAAAAAACAACAACATACAAGCAATGGAGGAATTAATCAGAAAGATTACTCTTGTTCTTAAAAGGTTTTGGTATCTAACATCTTTGTTGGCAACCTGCATTTCTCTCTCCAGGTGGTGACAGTACATCATACTCTGCCAGAAGTACTAAACTGTTCTCTCTGATTTTTCGGACTCTAACCAAATCTCCACACTCCTGGACGTGGATCAACCCTATCTCTCCTCTCCCATACTCTCTCTCCCGGTCATTCAGGGTCACCTCTGTCTGTTTTCCACAGGCCTGGCGGTACATGTACCTTATTCCAACAACCAGTACCATACCCAAACCAGCTGAACTGCCCAGCAGCATGCCCAGCTCCCAGGCACTGTGTCTGGGTATGTCTGGATGTTTCCCTTCCTTTTCTGGAGTTGCAGGAGGACTGGAGGGATGTTTAGCGTCAGTGTTTGGAAGGTTTGGTTTTAACTCATGCCCAGGATTTTCCTTGATGTTAGGATGGGGTTTGGGGTTTGGATGAATGTCTGTTCTTGGTGTTGGTGGGTGTATACTTGGATCAGGATCAGATGATGCAGTGTGACCTTCAGTATGTTTCTGGGAAGGTGAGGGCATGGAGAGGTTGTACAGAAAGCGACGGGGAGCTGGAGAGGGTCTTGGGTGAAGGGAGGTAGACTGGGCAGTAGGTGGGAAGGTGACAGATGGAATATAAAATGAAGCATTACCTTGATAGGAGGAAGAAGTTTCTGATGTCGAGCTAGATGGAGTGGTAGAAGAAACAAAAGAAATTGAAGAACTTGTAATGCACTGGGAAGAGGTAAAGGTAGGCAAGGGAGCTGGAGTAAACAAGAGAGCTGATGATGGATGGTTAGAGGAATATAAATACGGTATGGTAGAAGAGGTAAAGGAGGATGGCTGTGGGGAAGTGGGGGTTGGTTGGGAAGATGATAAATAAGGGGGGCTGGAGATTGGAGAAGGGAAGGGGAGAGCAGAATGAGCTGGAGATGTAGTAGGTTGGTTTCTCGTGAAGGAAGAAGAAGGGATGTTAAATGTAGACCTAATGGATGGACGCATAGTTACAAGGGTAGAACCTCCAGAAGGATGTGGAGAATTGGTAGACCTATCGTTAACTGTTGCAGTAGTGGGCAAAGTATTGGAGGAGGAGAAAGAAGAGTCAAGGTGGGAAAATGCTGAAGGAGAAAGGGAAGGTGTGGCTGAGGGCAGAGCAAAGACTGGGCTCGTAATTCTGATCTTTGCTTCAGAATTAAAATTCACTTGACCCTTGTCCTGTACGGGAGTTCGGTCAGTCCTCAGTGTAAAGAGTAGCAGGTTAAAGAGAGCCTTTGAGGATGGGGTTTGTTTCTGTCCTATTTGGAAAATGGGCTGAGACCGTGGTTGAGAAGAGGTGCTTGAAACCTCAGGTGGTGTCTCAGATCGGGGGTAATCTGTCCAAGGAATGCTAGTTTTGCCCTGACTTCTAAATGGAGTAGTTTCTGGCATGTCTTGGCGAAACGTTCTAATATACTCACGGTGAGGAGAGCTACTCAGGAAAGCAGCTGTAGTTTGAGGCTTAGGGAAAGGTGTACTGGTTTGCTTCGGGCTACTTATGGGTTCAAACGGACTGTTCTCAGAGTGGGTAAAGGATGATATTGTGAGAAAGGACTTAACGAAGGGAGATTTAGATGGTGGAATAGAGTGTGGAGAAGAGGTTTGGAAATGAGAAAGAGATTTGGTTGTAGATGCCAAGGGAAATGGATAAACATGACTCCTGCTGGTTTGAGACCGTAGCAGAAGTATGGATGGAAGTATGGAAGTTTCAAAATGACTAATAGGCTTGGGTGAAGAAGCTTGGGAGTGAGGATTTTGAGAACCGATACCTATTTCTGATTTGACTGCATTGGTTTGGGGCTCAGTTACACTAGTCCTGTGAGGCTGAACTGAACCACTCTCGGTCTTGAATTTTGCTGAACCTTTTTCTTCCTGAATTGTTTTTGGATTCTGAGTCGTGGGTCTTGGAAGCTTTATATTATGAAAACTGTGATTAATTGAAGATATAGCCTTTGTGGTGGTGGTATCTTCTATTTCAGGTTTGTTAGGTGCTTTTGGATCCAGTAAATTTAATTTTGGAAGTTCCTTTTCCTTCAGAGGGATGGCAGGAACAAAGAGGGGAAGATGACTACTTGAGGCTTGCACTGTGTTGTTTGATGAAGAAATGGTGGTAGTTTTCATTCCTGTAGCCTCAGCAGAGAAGAAAGATGCTGTCAAAGGACTTGAGCTCTTGGGGTCCTTGGGTTGAGAAACAGCATAAATGTGTGCCTCTTCAGTCACACCTGAAAATGATCCCAAAGGTGTTTGGGAACCATTCTGAATATATTCTAAGGTCATATTCTTCTTTTTACTAATTTCAAGGGATGCCAAAGTCATAGAGCTGCTCCTGTCCAAAGCTGGATGAGTTGTTTCTGTTGGTGTTTTCATAGATTTGTAGTTGTAAGGCCCACTTCTTGCTCTTGTAAAAAGTTGGAGAGTAGTATCTGGTCTATTTGTCGTGTTTATTTCTTTGTTTGATACTTTAAAGGCTCTGAGAGCTGCAAGACAACAAGGTGAGAGAAAAGAATTTGGGTTTTTTTTTTGCTAAGTTATGGGTAGAGAGACAACAAATGTTGCATTTCAAAGCACCTAGCTTGCGTTTTGTCCCAAATTTACCATCACATAATAATTATGGAAATCAGCTTACTTGGCAGGGCTGTAACTTTGTCTTGCAGAAGTGCAAAAATTGCACTCACTCCATTCACTCTGGTTGTGTTACTGCCACTCCAAACATTACGACTTGCGTCACGCACCAGTCCAGACTCAATATCTGCCCAGTAAACAAAGTAGGACTGTACCACCGTGATGCTGGAAAACAGAAGACACTCAGTTTTGTGTTTGTGTACAAAATGTGAAATTCTGTGAAATCTAATCTGTTAATATTTGTAGGCTTACTAGAACCGTATGTCTCCCACTGGTGAATCAGGAGCCCTCCATACAAACGAGAGGTTTCTCTTCAGCTGTTTGTCTGAATGTGTGACGGTGTCACCCTCCGAGAGGCAGCACAGAGTGTGGGTGCCAGGAGGTGTGAGGATCCAGGAGCCGCCCACCAGCACCGGGCCCCCTCTCCTGGACTTCCTGGCACCACTTTCTGCTCCGGTTTTGGGCCGTGGCATGACCCCAAAGCTTCCTCCAGATTTGCTGAAGGTACCGTCTGCACTGCGTGCCTGGAGCAGGAAACCCATGAAGTCCCGGGAGCTCTGCACCGTTACTAAACAGAGACAGAACGATTGAGACACAAAAAAAAGTATTTGAAAATCATTTTAACGATTTTTAAGGACTTGTGCCGATGACGAATAGCAACATGCAACATACAAAATGCCTGTTTGAAACAAATTGCAAACAGTGCCAAATCTTTAAGAAAAATTAAGGATTTGGAAAAAAAATTCATTATTTCTTTCTGTTAATTGATACGGAAGCCGAGAACGGCCGTATCCGTTAATAATATTTTTCTCTCGTTATCTCGAGATAACGAGTTATTTATCCCGTTATCTCGAGAAAACGGATTCGTTTTCTCGTGATAACGAGTTATTTATCTCGTTATCTCGAGAAAATGGTGGTCCGGTTTTCTCGTTATAACGAGATGAATAAGTCGTTATCACGAGATAACGAGATAAAAATATTATTAACGGATACGGCCGTTCTCGGCTTCCGTACCTACTCGTTATCACGAGAAAACGGTTTTGTTTTCTCGTTATAACGAGATAAAAATATTATTAACGAATACGGCCGCTCTCGGCTTCCGTAAATTGATTTGTTTTACTTTGAGTGTTAAAAAACAAAACAAAAGGTAGCCACTATAAAGAGATAATGCAGGTGTTTTAAAGTCCTTCAGTTTATCACATTAAGATAACTACATCTAA
>VURO01002056.1:44584-72117 GCA_015108175.1 Pelvicachromis taeniatus
CCCTCCTTTTTATCTTTTTTTTTTTTTTTATTTTTTATTTTTTTTTTTTTTTTTCTTCTTTTTCTTATTTTTTTTTTTTTTTTTTATTTTTTTTTTTTTTTTTTTTTTTTTTTTTTTTTTTAAAATTTTTTTTTTTTTTTTTTTTTTTTTTTTTTTTTTTTAAAGGATAATTCTGTGTTTTGGGGAGCCCCCAAATTTCATCCAAGACGCAGAAATGGCGACCAAAAGACGCTACAGGCATTGCCATGATTGTCTGTCAGTCTTTATACATTCAATATTGTCAAGTTGTTTTTTTTTTTTCTTATGACCTTGGTCAAAAACAATTCCTACCTCTTAAACACTGTAAAGTACTCTGTAATTACAGTTAATATAGAACAGTTTAGAGAACTGTAATATAGAAATAAAGTATTAGTACTTATGAAATGTTTTAAACACAATCTGTTAACTGTTTTCAAAATGAATCAGGATCTCATCACTCCATCAAAGGTTCTCGATACGCTAAGACCCTTTTGAGTGCATGATAATGAGAATTATGAGTAACTGTAATGAGATGCTCTTAGCACCTCATTGGCAAGTTCACAAGTGACCTAAAATGCTAGTATGCTACACAACCTTTAATTCTGCTTCATGCTAAAGCCTTAAAATTTATTTATAATTATAAAAAATGTTGTTATATTTTAAGCAGTATTGAGTATAATCCCATTTGTGTATTGATGATGATGATAATGATAGGAAGTGTAAGAGACTGAATCTTTTGTTTCTTACACTCCCTAACGTTAAAGTGAGAGAAGAGTGAGCTGCTGACCTCCTGTCCATTTTGAATCTTCTGTCTGAAGAAATGCATTGTGGGACTACTTGGTGTACTTTTTATGAGTAGGTGAACGCGCACTACTGTAATGAGAAACATTTAGTGCAGACAAGGTAATTGTCAATAAATTGAAATTTTTTTTTGTTGAACAAAAGACATGAACAAAATTATTAGAGAAATGGATCCAAACCCATACTGATGATTAGAAGTCACTGAGATTTTTGGTTAAATTATTGTGAAATTGTGTTAAAATGATTGTTGTTTGACGTGGACATGGTCACCACAGCTTTGTGAGAATCACACAGATTGTCCAGTGTATGTGTCAATGAGAGCAAATTGAATTCTCATGGCGAATGATCGAAATTATACATGGTGCCACGGATGCCCCCCACGATGAAAACTCAAAAGCTCTACAATTTAATATGGCCAAGATCTGAAGTTTAGCCTGACCAAATATGAAGTTGTTCTAATAAAATCCCTAGGAGGAATTTGCAAAAGTACAACACCCGGAAATGGGAAAATTGCTATTCTCAACTCAAAATGGCAGACTTCCTGCTGGATTTGTATACTTTATTGATCCCATAGGAAATTAGTCTCTGTATTTAACCCATTCACTCAGTGAAGCAGTGGGCAGCCACCAATTCAGCGCCCGGGGAGCAGTATTTGGGGGTCGGTACCGTGCTCAAGGGTACCTCAGGTTAGCCGTTGGGTGGGTTCGAACCGTCGACCTTCCGATCAAGGGGCGAGAACTCTACCTACTTGAGCCATCCCGCCCCATGATTTGGGTCATGGGCTCCTCGCAGACTTTTTTTGTCCGTCTTGGCATGTTACGTAGTACCAAATTTTGTTCATGTGTCCATTGTAGTTCAAAATAACCTGCATAGGTGGTGCTCTCGAGTCATTTTAGAAGCCAGGTCCAAAGCCAGGGGTGGGGAACTCCAGGCCTCGGGTTTTAAATGTATTTTCCAAATCCAATAAAATACTTACATTTTCACCTGTCCTGATGTGCAAACCTTCATGAGTTTTATGGTAAAGCCCTCAAAAAAACAATTAATTTGCCTGAATAATAATAACAAACGACACAGATACAATAGGGCCTTCACACTTTAGTGCTTGGGCCCTGAATAAACACTTTGACATTATGCACTGACTGTTAGTGGTAGGCTTCCTTGCTAATTTGTTTTGGCTATAAATGCTGACCATAAAATACATTCTGTTTGCACTGAAAAAATGTAGATGTTTGAAGAGGAATAGATACTTGTTGAATTGAAAGTAGCAATGTCAACATTTTGTGTTAAATCTATTAATCTAAGTAGCTTTGAGTTTCAATAATCCATTTTTGACTAATAGAAAAAACTACTTTGCAGTCAAAAACTGACTGCCTTTCAAATGATCTTTGAAGTTTATCTTGTCAGTTAACGTACAAAGCAACAAATCATTGCAGTAGTAATGTTGCAAGTATCAATATTTAAGTTTAGTTGATCAAAGACCTCTCATCAAAGGTCTCTGTGTACTTATTTAAAACTTCTTATTTAATACTTTTTCCATCTGATTTTAAAATGGTATGTTACAAACCACTAGCGCATGTAAAATATCACAATTATTTGTAACTCTGAATTCCTTAAAGCTTTGTACACGTATGAGAATTGAAATAGTGACACTGACTGATAGAGATGCAGGTACTGTATATAAAAGCCATTCAATTTAAAACCTCAATGCTAAGATTTTGGCTGTAGTCACTTTCCCCCCTCTGCTCTCTCGTCTTTTTGGAGCCACAAGGGACCATAGTCCCATGCACCTTCATTATCAAGTAGCATTGATAACCTTTATGGATGCAACACACAGACATGCATATCTGCTAATTAGTGCTAATAAAATACTAGAAATTCAATTGAATGTTTGTTTTATTTTAGTATATTATTTGGTATATAAAATATTACCATATCATTTGTTTGATAATTACATTAAAGTGCCCCAAAAGGCAAAAACGGCACAAACACTGTTTAGAGGTCCAGTTCAGTGACTCTTAGCGAATGGTTGTCCACTGCCTGTGTCGGGACATCTGTCATAGTGACCATAGAATGGATCTTTTTTTCTTTTTTTTCCCCCTCGGGTTGTAAACATGTGTTTCAATGCTTAAAAGTTGGGAATTTTTACATAGGAATAAATGGGGATTCTGTGCCTTTTGGTCACTTCTATCTTACAGTTCCAATACCTGAACTCTGTTTGTTTCTTCACATTTAGACTCTTTATTCAGACTCCAGTAACATTTATAGAGAGTTTGCCTCTCTGAGACTTAAACTAATATAACATTTTTACATACGAGACAGTATTTAATGGTAGTATCGACTGATTGTTTTTACAGGTGTGCGAGGAACAGAAGTGTGAGGAGGAGGTTTTCCCCTTAGCTATGAACTACATGGATCGCATCTTATCAGTGGAACCCACAAAGAAGAACCATCTGCAGTTGTTGGGAGCTGCCTGCATGTTCCTGGCATCTAAACTGAAGGAGACAATCCCACTGACTGCTGAGAAACTCTGCATCTACACTGATAATTCAGTCACAACTTCTCAGTTGCTGGTATGACATTCTGAACTAAACTGCTCCATTAAAGTGCTCTCTCTGTTTTAAAGCTAAGATTCTGAGGATTTTTTTTTTTTTCCTGCCTGCCTGGATGTCTGTCTGAAAACAAGATATCTCAGTAGCTAATGGCCAGATGCCACGTCTTTTATCTCTAAAGGACACTTATTGTAGGATCTCATTGTCCAATGAGAGTATTTCCTTAATCGCTTCAGTTAACCCTTTTCTTAGTGTTACTTTTAAGCCTAAAAGTGACCATAAGTATGCATCGAGATATCTGTTAATCCCTCCGTCTGTCTGTGTTAAATCCCACTTTGAACCTGGCCTTCTGTCCATTTTTGTTTTCACCCACTCACAGCAGATGGAGCTGCTGGTTTTGAATAAGCTCAAGTGGGACCTGGCATCACCCACCCCTCTTGACTTCATCGACCACTTCCTGTCTCAGCTGCCTGTCAGCAAAGAGAACAAGTCCATACTGAGGAAGCACGCTCAGACCTTTGTTGCCCTGTGTGCCACAGGTATGCATGAGGCTACATTACATGCATCAGTGTCTTTATATATAGTGGGTGAAATTTCTTTTCAGCAGAGTGTTATTTGTAATAAGACTTACTCACTGGGTTAGTACATGCCAACAAATAACTGATATACATTTTAACACTTCATAGTTTTCTCTCCTAAATTGCAGAACAATTCACTTATTCCTAAATGCTCATATGTGATGTTTAAATATACAATGGTGCCACTGCTGTCTAACTAGTGTAATGTGAAATGCTTTGGAGCACAAATCAAGTTGCAGTCTCCAACCATAGAACTAATGGATGTAGATGCCAGACCACATTGACTCTACTGTCTGACTGAACCTGCCCAGGTGAAACTGTTGTGCCATAGTTCGCAATTCACCTCACAGAAGGTTTCATAGTTTTAATCCTGGCTTGGGCCTTCCTGTGTGGCATTTGTTTTTAATACCTCCCACAATCCAAAAACATACATGTTAGGTTATTTTGTGAGCCGTGAATATGGGGTAGATAAAGACCTGAAAATGCAGAGAATGACTGGCTGGTTAAAAACGGATATGGCATTGATTGAGAGGGGGCATACTGCTTTACACGAATGTAATGTGGGTAAGCCAAAGCGGCTAAATTTTGTGGACTTTGTGTGGGATTGGGGTCAGCTTTGAATGTGGTTTTGAATGTTTTGTTTGTTTTTTGGCTGTTTGTTTTTAATCCTTATTTAAAAAGTACCAAATTTACATTAAATTTCATTATGATTCTCCAGATGTCAAATTCATAGCCAGCCCCCCATCCATGGTGGCAGCAGGCAGCATGGTGGCAGCAGTAGAGGGCTTACAGATGAGAATGTTGGGTAATGCCATGATGTCTCAAAAACTGACAGAACAGCTGGCTCAGACCATCAAAAGTGACCCGGTGGGTACATGTGTTTGCACTTTTCAGTACACTTCTTTTTTTTGCGGCTCTCGACTTACACACACGGCTGCAGCTTTTCAGGGGATGCACATATTATGAATGTAACTGCCGCATATTTCTTTGTTGTGCCGTAAAAGTGATTCCAATGTTAAACATTAGTTCACAACTTTTCTGCTAGGTCACTTGCGCCCCACCTGTCAGGCCACACAATTTGAGAACCACTGCCTTAGAGGAAAGCAGCTGTTAGCAGAATGAGTGTGTAGTTCTGCTCTTCAGTAATACTGTTGTTTTACTGAAACAGCAGAACTGAATTTAACAGGGTGTCGAAGAGAGGGAGAAGAATCCCGAGGCAGACACTGATATTATCTTGCGTTTGTTTTGATAGTGAGCAAAGAAGGGTACAGTCTTTAAAGCCTTTCATCACAACAATAGCCGCCTCAAGGCAATTAATATTGTAAAGGTTTTTTTTTGTTTTGTTTTTTTCCTTTAAATGGTATCTTGGACCACAAGCGTTTGATGTGAGTGGTGCAGTGAATGACGATCAGGTTGGGTTCTCTTTACTGGGGAGTGTGGCTGCTTCTCCATCGGCCCATCACTGCAGCACATAACATTTGTTCAGAGACGCCCTCACAGCAAAGTTTTCTAACTGCAGGATATGAAACGGCAGCCCTGGTGCGTTTCTCAATTTCGGTTTCAGACACTGCACACACAGTAACGGTATCACACACGGGTGACACACACTGGAGATGTGACAGTAAAGAATGTGTTTCTTCTACACATCGTCAGCTGTTGCATGTAGATTTCAGTCTCCACACTAAGGAGGAAAGAAAGTGACTGGAGTCCTGTCGCTTTCTTTCCAAGCTCTTTAGACTACCATGACCTGCTGTGTGTCTATGTGTGTTCTCAGTCTCGATCAGTTTTCTTTATTGTGACTGAAAGCCTAAGCTAAGACCATATCTTTTTATAAATTACTCTGAACTCTCACTTTTCAGGATTGTTTGAGAGCATGTCAGGAACAGATCGAGACTTTGCTGGAAACCAGCCTCAGACAAGCACAACAGCAGCAGCACTCATTTGCCATGGAAACTAAGAAAATTGGAGAGGATCACTCAGCGACACCCACAGATGTACGAGACATTAACATCTGAGCTCTACCAGTAATGTTGCTGGATGAAGAAACAGAAGCAGATGAATTTGATGATTGTATAAGACTCACAAAAATACACACGTCATGGAGCATTCATAAGTAACTGGACTCAAACAGTCTGGCACAGCTGTTCATATGAAGTCAGTATGAACTGTGGCAGCAACCATAGCGAGATTCTCAGCAGACAGCACTATTTGCAGAACTGTAACTATGCTAATGCAGATGAAAAGGCTGAAAAAGTAATGTGTTACATACACTGTGTTGATGAATGCAGGCAGGTAGGCGTTCAACTGGGGTGAATATTTCCCTTTTAAACCAGGTCATGTAAGCACTGAGGTAATTCAAGGTGGATCCACAAAGGTCTACAGGGCCTTTTTGAACCCACACCTCCTGGCAAAGTAAGGAATTTGAGCCTTAATGCTAATTATTTCTTTTAAACAGCTGTGAAGCTCAAATTTATCCAAATTTTAAGAAAAGACACATTAAGGCACCCCTGTAAATCAGTCTGTTTATATAAATGAAACATCCTTTCAAATATGTCTGGAAATTTGTTTTGTTTTTGCAGACGGTTTCTATTTTGAATTACCAGTTTTGCTTCGCATTACATGTTATTTATTAAGAGCTTTTACTGCATTATATAGTAATGTCATGGGTCCATCTCTTGTTGAATTCAGTAGGTGAATTTAGAGTTTGTCTAAATGTGAGGGTATTTTAAGTAGAATAAAATTAGAAATGACTTGGACATTCAGGTTTTAAATGTTAAGGTATCTACATGTATATTTGACAGTCTGATAAATCCATAAAATAATCATCTGAATAAGACGCAATAAGAGTTTAATACAGGGCAGTCCTTTGATAGTCACCTAAGTGGTAAATAAAAGTAGTTTACAATACGATCTTTAGTTATTTGCTTTAAGACATGACATGAATGAAGTTGTCCAGCTTTAATTCCTTGTGAACACTGATCTTCTTTAGTTGAGACCTAAAATGCCCCTCCCCCCATTGTATTTGGCTAATAAAATATACTATATGTACTGTAAAATGATCTCTTAACTTGGTACAAAATTGATGGCTAACCCCCCTTAAAGGGAAGTTAATTGCACGAAACACTAACAATTCCATGCTGGTGCTAGATCTAAAGAGGATGAGCAAAGTCCCAGGGATTTTTCTTTTCTTTTTTTTTATGTTTTGGGGTTGGTGGGGGGAGATTTCACACCATCATTCAAATAAACCCGTCTGTTCTACATAAATCTGTAGAAAAGTACCAGATTTTTTTTTGGGCGGGTAAATTCTAAAATGTGCTTCAGTTACACTGAAACACACGATATCCTGTTTGCTATGGCTGCAGCTCAACTCTACCTATTGCAAAAGTAGATTTGCAGTTCTAATGGAGAGCAGAGACTAAAACAACTAGAAGCATAAGCTTTAGCTCGGTAGGCTCTATAAAACCAAAACCAGCCAACTTTTAACCAAAAACTGAACATGACTTCTATTGGAACAGGTTAAGTGTCCATAAGGTCCCATGATGATGATGTAGCTAAAGAGCAATGACACTTAAAAACTCAGCACTAGCAACCTATCATGGGTTCGCCTAACACACAAACATTGGAGAGAAGCAAACGTCCACAAGATTAAAAATGAATAAGATGCTTAACCCTTTAACTAGTTAAATGGTAGACCCTACAGTGTTTAAAATTTTGATCTCTTCCAAATGGTTGAAATGTCACTTAATGGTTTTTGAATGAAATTTCATACAAGTGCAGTAGATAATGCAGTTGGAGAAAATCTAATAAAGTGTTGAATTATAGTTAAATTAATAACAAAAACTATCCAGAGCATTGGATAGTTTATTTCCATTAGTATGGTACAGAACATTGCTGGTTTTCATTCCATCAAAGGAAAATATTGCTTTTCAATTTTTATTTTATCTGCTTGACCCAAACAAATCTCTACTGCTTGTTGCTTTTCCTTAGTAGTGGTTTCTTAGCAGCTATCTGACCATAAAGACCTGATTCATACAGTCTCCTATGAACCGTTTGTTTGAACACGTTTCTTAAAAAAAAAAAAAGAAGAAATTATTAAACATTTAATTTCTTTTTCGTTCTTTTTTTTATCCTGTCAAGTTACTTCTGTTCAGGAGCACTTGGGAAATACTTTTCTACTTGCTATTTTCAAGATAGAAATGTTTCTTTGTGGCATAAAGTTCAGAAGCGATTGAATCGACGCTTTCCTGTAACACGTAGACTCAGACGTTATTACCAAATTATTATCATTTCCTTTTCTTTTCAAAAGAATGGGCCAATGTGTCCTGAACTACAGAACCAAAAAAGAAAAAAGAGTAATTAAAGCACTATTCCTTGATACATTGCTCAAAAAGCTCATTCCCCAGACCTGAATCCAATTGAGCACATCTTGGACATCATGTCTCGTTCCATCCACCAACGCCACATTGCACCACAGGCTGTCCAGTAGGTGTCAGATGCTTTAGTCCAGATCTGGCAGGAGCTCCCTCAGGAGACCATCGTCCACCTCATCAGGGGCATGCCCAGGTGTTGCAGGGAGGTCATACAGGCACCTGGAGGCCACACACGCACTACTGGGCCTCATTTTGACGTGTTTTAAAGACATTACATCAAAGATGGATCAGCCTGTAGTGTGTGTGTGTTCACTTTAATTTTGAGTGTGACTCCAAATCCAGACCTCCATCGGTTGCTAAATTTGATTTCCATTGATATATTTCGTGTGATTTTGTTGTCAGCACATTCAACTACGTAAAGAACAAAGTATTTAATAAAAAATATTTCATTCATTGAGATCTGGGATGTCTTTGTGTTCCCTTTATTTTTTTTGAGCAGTGTATTTAAGAGTTCTTATCATGGATGAGACTCACACTTCTGGGAGATTTCACTTAGTTTAAAGCTCAGAAGAAAAAGGACAATTTAGTCATAACCCACATTTGCCTCAGCAAGAAACCTCTAAGATGCAAACTGCTGCTGTCCATCCTGGTTGAACTACTTCAAACAGTCGAGACACTGAGTGTAATGTCATTAAAAATAGAACGCAACAAACACAGGTCTTCATCTCTAAGACTCTTCTATGAAGCAATGCTGTTATAATAGATGTAGCGTACAGTTCAGGATTATCGTGCTAAAACAATGCATTTGGTGAAAAAGATATGATCTGGATGAGAATGTACCTTTCAGAATTGATGGTACCTTTTCAAATGAGCAAGTTGCCATGTCTACAGGCTTGACAAACATAGTAAAGCTCAGAGATGCAGACTTTTTAAGTGAGCTCTAATAACAAGCTGGATGGTCTTTGTCTTCTCTATTTCAGAGAAAAGGGAATGTTACTTTCCAAAAGGAGTTTTTGATTTCTTTTTTCTCACATGATTTGCGTGTGCGAAATAATGTCCAAATGCAACAGTACAACACTCTGTCAGTTTAAAAAAAAAAACCATTACAAAATCCCTACTGCAGAAAATCGTAGATATGAATGAGAGATGGCAAAAAAATAAATAAATCACACACATAAACCCTATAGTCATATTGTGTATGGATATAGTGGTTTATTTAAGGCTCTTTAAGTGTTTAATGGAACTGTAAAAACAATATAAAATGCAGTTAATTTCACATTTAGTACACTCGTGGTGTAAAAAGTATATATTTTTAGGCATTTAATGAGTGAACATCATTTTAAATACGTCTTTTATTCTATTTGGTCAATGACAGATATTTATTTGTACTTCTTGTGGTTGTCCAGCAGATGGGGATGTTTGTCTCTCTGAGATATTCATACCCCACATTCGGACTTTCACCAACATCTCTGACCCTCCTGTTTCATTAAAGTGATGTCCAGTGTGGCCTAAGCTTGGCCCAGTACCTTTCTGAGTGCTGCATCCATGGACACCGAAACTTACTGTACAAACAGCTGAAAAACAAGTCAGCCAGTTCTGATGTCAGACCTCAGAAACATTATAAATCTTGTGGATTTTATGGAGACTTTGATATTTATACACACTTATTATATAATATTCACTTAAATCTTAAATCTCCAGACAGTTACAGACCTTTTCTATCGGTGATGGTAATAGTTGTACATATTATGCTAGAGACACTTTTACTGTTTTAATCTTTTAATGTTTTAAGAGGAAAGAAGAATTTATGTTCCTGTATGACAGACGTTGTGCTTCCGTCAGTCTAAACAGGATATGTGACATCTTCATAGTAGTATATAAGGTTCAAGTCTGTCCATAGATACTAATTTAATACTAATTTGCTACATCCGGTATAATTAAAAGCCTGCAAACCTCAATTAACTGAAGGGACGTTGTAAAGAAGAGTGTGCCAGAAGTCCTTCACAATAACGTGAGAGACTGATAAAGTCATACAGAAAATTATTACTCCAAGTTATTGCTGCTAAACATGGTTTTTCAAGCCACTGCATTAACTGTGGTTGCTTTTGAAATGGTTATGTGTTCTAAGAATTTAAAAAAAGTAATAGTGACCACTTTTATTCTTATATTGCTGTCTAATTAGCTGAATAATTTCATGTAAATCACATAATGAAGCGTGAAGGTCTTCTGAAACTACAATACATAAAACATAAATCTGAATCATGTAATCCAACACAATTCTATATATATTATGTAGAGAATTATGTAGAGGTTGAATTATATAGCATCTCTGGTTTGTGCCAGGTGTATCAAAATGCAAGTGTTGTTCTGTGAATTCATTCCACCGCGGAACTTAATTTCTAACAAATTCGACTTTTATTTTGAAGGTCACGCATGGCAGCGTCGGTTGCAGCCGCTAATGCAGCCTGTTGAATGGAGGCAGCGGGAAGAGGCAGTTGTTCTCACTTCCAGTTATCAGAGAACCTGTGTGAGCTCCGTTTCTCAGTATGAGTTCTTAAGTGGAGGAAGTGTTTGTTTGTTGTTTTCAGAGCGGAAACCCAGACGATGCGCGCACACAGCTGCCGCTGATAACGAGAAGCGGCACTCCGCTTTCAGCTGCGCATTTTATTGAGTCGTCTAAAGACCGCGGCTGTGTTTATTACTCAGAGCAGCAGCAGCAAAAGGTGAAGCGAGTTTGCAGAGGTGAGTCCACGCACGAATACCACGAGGCTTACATCCTGTCAAGATGTTCACGCGGGACAGCGGCGTGTTTCTTTTTCTTTCACATATATCCTCTCGAGATGGAATTCAGTAAAAAGTAACTTAAGAAAAAGAGATCCTTCATAATAGAAATGAAACCCGCTTTTTTAGGGAAAATAGATACAGCCCACTGGGAAGGGGAGAGCGCAGATACCTGCTGGTAGTTATGTGTGTGGAATGACCCATAAAACCTCATGTAAATAGGTATGCAGTCACAGACGGGTGGCCCTACACCCAGTTAGGCTCTTTACGTATTGTTACATGTAATGACTCTGGGCAGGCGTCGTGGATCTTTTACCAGCATAAGATCGATATTTGCACCGCATATCTTATATATATAATTTTTCTTCACACCAGTTGTATTTGTCAATGACGTGACACGGATGGAGGAAACAGTAATACCTTATTTCATTCTTAGATAAGGCAAAGGCAGATTAGTGAAATGATTGAAATGGTTATGATCATACTTATGACCCATTAGATTTTTCAGTGAATGATTTGAAGGTTATTGTTGCAGCTCTAGATAAACTGAGTAATTTACATTTTAGCTAATGACCCAGGGGACCTGCTAATAGGTTTTCAAGTGCACTTACGTGAATTCCTTAAGTATCTGGGGATCGACCTGTCAGTAGAAAGGCCTACAGTTTGTTTTAGGATACCAAGATAATTTTACCAAGATAGACCTATAAATAGGTCACAGCTTACAGATGTCAAGCAAGTGACTACTGTCACCTGTTACTTGTTACTTGCAACCACTACTGTTTAAGAACATGTAACTTCAAAGTAAAATAAAATAATGTGGTGTGTGGTCGCTTTAGAAATGGAAATCACGTGTATATTATGGCCAGAGGTTTATGGGGCAAGGCTCAGCAGAGGCAGACCGATGCTTGGCCTTGCAGTGTGCTGGTAGTCAGTAGGTAGTATATAGAGCTTTGTAGATCTGTTACTTTTCCATGTTTGACTGGCAGGACATTGGTACAGGGAGAACTCACTTGGCTGTTGGCTGCTTGGAGAAATTCCAGTTTGATAAATGCCCTCATGGTTTATTGCAGACTCTGTACTGTCCACTGTTACTCTTCAGTTTATTACATTAGGCTTAGGAGCTCACTAATTGGCACTTGGCACAATTTCTTTCTTTCTTTCTTTTTTATTAAAAGTTCACTGATGCACAGTCCTCAGCCAATGTCGCCAATGTCAAAGTATAAAAAACTTTCTGTCTAGCATGGAAGTCTGTGAAAAGTTGAATCTAATTACAAATTTGTCATCAGAGATTACAATTGTTTGTTTGTTTGTTTGTTTGTTAGAATTTCAAACATCATAAAACTACCAGAGGGGTCATTTTAACCCATCCTACAACATCAGTAGTGCTAAAAAATAATTGTAAAAATTATTAATAAGATCTAACAAAGTAAACATTTAAGATTTTGTTTTATGAGGTTTTAATTGTTTTATTTTGATTATGCTGGTTTTTGTAATAATTATATTATGAGAATTCATCGATAGAGTGCAATAAACAACACAATAGTTAACACACCTGAATAATTTAACTATTTTGAGAGAAGAATATCAATGAAAAGTTCATTTTGGGTATTGGTTACACTACAATATAAAGACAGCACTCACTGGGAAACGGATTAGGAAACTGACCTCACAGTTGGCTACTACAAAATAAGAAACACAGTTTTATGAAGTATTGTAAAATACAGCACTCACGGTACTGTAAATTAAGCATCAGTCTACACCGCTGCACCTCATCAAACCTGAAACCCAGACAGTTTGGCTGTTCTGCTCTGGATTCCATGCTTTGCTTGGATTGGTGCTTCGTACTCTGGACTAGCAGCCCTCATATTAGACATGTGTTTTAGACAATCTGTCCACACCTGTTATACATATTTTTTTCTATATTGTCAAAATTAAGTTATTAGGGGTTATAGGTATTAAGAGCTTTTATTTTTTTTTCTTTTTATCCCACAAATTCTAAAATGTGCTGTATAAAACCATTTTAGGAAACGTTATAAGGGATAATGTTATTTTAATTTAAGTTGCGTGATATTTACAATGCAGTGGGTTTAAAACAACCCCCATTGGTGTTATACAGTCCCGATCAAAAGTTTAAGACCACATGAAAAATGACAAAAAATCATATTTTGCATGGTTAGATCTTAACAAGGTTCCAAGTAGAGCTTCAACATGCAACAAGAAGAAATGGGGGTGAGACAAAACATTTTGTTGAGCATGCAATTTATTGAAAACAAAACGTAAATTGAAACGGGCTGTTTTACAACTGATCAAAAACCATCAGGACCATCAAGGTTGAATTTTTTTCTCATCAGCAAATAAAAACCTTCTTCCACCTTTCAGTGTCCCATGTTTGGTGCTCTCTTGCAATGTCCACATGGTCAGTTCTGTGGCGTTCAAGGAGACGAGGCCTTTGAAGACATTTCCCTTCAGGCTCAGATGCCGTCTGATGGTTATGGGGCTGCAGTCGGCACCAGTAACGGGCTTCATCTTGGGTCGAGGATTGTCCAGTGTCTTGACAGACAGCCAACTGGATCCTCCGGCTCAGTGCTGATGAAATTATTTTGGGTCTTCCACTTGACTTTTTTGTTCCATAACCCTCAGGATCATTTAAGACATTTCAAATGACTGTCTTACTGCGTCCCACCTCAGCAGCGATGGCGTGCTGCGAGAGACCCTGCTTATGCACTTCAACAACCCGACCACGTTCAAAAAGGGAACATTTTTGTTCCTTTGCCATCAGAACGTCATGACAGTGTGACTACCTGACAGAAAATCACAATGAATCTACATTATTTTTGCACAGATTTGGCCTTTTAAAGACATTTGGTGCTAAACTTTTGATCAGTTGTAAAACACCCCCATTGTCTCACCCCCATCTCTTCTTGTTGCATGTTGAAGCTCTACTTGGAACCTTGTTAAGATCAAACCATGCAAAATCTGATTTTTTTTTGTTGTTGCCATTTTTCAAGTAGTCTTAAACTTTTGATCGGGACTGTAATATGATATTTAAGTTATGTTTCGTACAAATGAATTCATTTTTACAAGGCATATTTAAATAAAAACATACCTATATTGAGCAAACATATTCTATAGGAATGTGTTTTATCTGCTTATGAACATTTGGGACATCAGGCACCTGCCGTGGTTCTTCTCTCAGAATCGGTGTGCAGTCTACTTCCATATTCACTGCATGTAGTTGGGGATTTCCCTTAACTTGTATCTACAGAGGCTTCAGTGTTATGTCTGTAAAAAGTGGAACATGTAGCTTACTTACATGAAGTTAATTTACCTGTTTTATTTACAACTGGAGCACTTGTTCAATAACTTAGTTACACATTAAGAGCAAAGCCAACCGGCCACTCTAAAAGTGAACTAATTCCATATATATGGTATATTATTTGTGTTTATATTATTGAACACTTTTAGAAGTAGAGCAAGAGAATTATCCCATAGTAAGTTAATCAGATAGTTGTCCAAAATTGGAAAAAAGGAAAGTAGATTACAAAACTTACTTGGTTGCCCTTTAATACGCCACACAAAGGTTGTTGTTATACTAGTTTATTTTCTGTGCTTCTGATAACTTGCCACGATATTTTTAATTGCTAATTAGAGTTGGTATGGTAGACAGCCACTGCTTATTTCTGTTCACTGGCAGATGTTGTGCAGCTTCGCTTAGGCAGTTTAAGAGATCTGTAACAGATTGTAGACGCAAATAAATGTTATATTATTGTAGGGTCCACCTTACAATGTAAAGCGCCTTGAGGCGACTGTTGTTGTGGTTTGGCGCTATATAAATAAAATTGAATTGAATTGAATTACTCTGCTGACTTAACACTGTGTATTTATGGTTCAGACGGGAAGGACTGATAATGTTTTCTGTCTAGCTTCAACATTGCATTTATAAAACAATAGTGTTAAAGAGCAAATTTCTCCATATTGGCTTCTTTTTATTGCCTCCAGATTCAAATGTAAAATTCTTCTCCTCACATAAAAGGTCTTGAATAACCAGGACCAATCTTATCTCAAAGACCTCATAGTACCATATCTCCCGAGAAGACTACTTTGCTCTAAGACTGCAGGCTTACTTGTGGTTCCTAAAATATTTCAAAGTAGTTTCAGCTTTACGGCCCTTCTTCTGTGGAACCAGCTCACAGTTACAATTGAGTGACAGGTTACCTGTATACCTTTTAACACCTGGAACAGGTGACCATGAACTTAGTTACACTGCAATAACCCTAGGCTGATGGGGGCCCATGATGCAATGCGTGTTCCTCCTTCAGTCACATTTTTTCACTCATTATGTGTTTATACATCACTCATTTAATCATTAGTTGCTATTAATATCTGGCTCTCTTCCACTGTGTGTCTTATGTTCTCTCTTTCTACCCTCACCTTTAGTCAGTCACAGCAGGCGGCTGTCCCTCCCTTAGCCTGGTTCTGCCGGAGGTTTCTTCCTGTTATAAAGGAGTTTTTCCTTCCCACTGTTGCTAAGTGCTTGCTCATAGGGGGGTGTTTGATTGTTGGGGTTTCTCAGTATTATTGTAGGGTGTGATTTGGCGCTATGTAAATAAAATAAAATTGGAATTAATTAAATTATTATTAGCCACAGCTGCTAAGTTAATGATAACTTAACTGAAGACTAATAATAGTAAAATAGGTAACATTAATGTGGGTGGCAGCCAGATTAACATTTATGATAACTGTTTAATTATTAATTGTTATTGAAACAAGAACTTTACTGACGTCAAAATTCCTCTTCAAGATGCTTCACCAGGTTTGGTGAGTTAGTGTTCACGTCTTCAGCTGCTGGTGATGGGAGGGGCTGTCCTGTGTTGTGTGTCAGATGGAGGAGGCCAAGTTGGTCCTGTCAATGTCATTACTGTTGCAAAAGTGTAATGATCTAATCCGTTTAATTAATCATTAGTAATTGTTAGTATGAATTAGTATCAGAGTTTCAGTAGTTTGACATCCCTACTTGGTACTTATGCTGCCTTCAGTGCAAACAAAAAAAGTGCCATTGCATTTTCAGAATTTAGGTATCAAAGGTTCTAAGTATTGGTTCTGGTGACATCCTTATACCACAAAGTAGTAAACACTAAACTTTGATCTTTTAGACCATCTATATGTTAACCCTGGGACCTCCTCAATGGGGATAGGGCTCCGTCTGCGTGGATGGACTGGGATCCAGGGAATTTGAAGTCTAGGTTTACACTTTGGCTATTCGTTACATTCCTGGAGTCACCCTCAGTCATTTTTGTTGCATAACAGAGTGCATAGTTCTGCTGGGAGAAACTGCTGCTCCCTCTACAATGTTGACATAGGTGGTACATTTGTGGTCAGAAGTTTATATGCATTCATCTTGGGTATGAGGTTAATTTTAATGGTTTCTTTCAACCGTTCTTGAAACGTACAACATACATCCTTAATTACTTTAAAAAGCAAAATTGGGTGCACAATTTTGATTTTTTGGGGGGGGGAGTTTCTCAAATCGACACAGTGTCAAAAGTATGCATATAGGCTCAAATAATTCACATAATTTCCTTTGGGATTAATTCTGAAAAATATAGATATATTTACATACACTTACTTAAATCTTTTAACAAGTGGTGCTGAAGATTCTAAGATGGCTTTTAATTTGAGTCAGAACTCTATTAAGTTCTGGTTAGCGATCATGTCCAGTACAACTGTAATTTCTCTTTGATAGCACTCATCAGACTGACCAAGGAAGTCCAAGGAAGCCAACGCAAAATTACCATGGCATTTGTGCCAATGATGAGTGTACACGAACAATCTGCTTCCATGTTCACTGCATGCAGACAATCTGGAAAGACTAATGGTTAAAGTAAATGACCCCACCCGCACAAATACATCCTCCAACCACGCACACCCATAGTTTGTGTTCAGACTCTGTTGCAGTTTATTTCACACGTCAAACCTTTTGTAAAAATGAAACAAATAAAAGTAAACTACAATAAATTACAGGTAGCAATAAAATTAAATACTACCTCTTTTAAATAACAGAAAAACAAACCATCCTTATGGTGTAATTATTTTACGTGTCGTTGTTTTTTGTTGTTGTGTAATAATATTTAACATTTCTATCAATACATTCAAAAAATGGCTTTCTGTGCAAAATGGGTTTAAAAACTAGTTTGGGATACTGTTTGTCCATGATTTGGACAGCCCAGCACGTGCTCCCCAAGCAGGGGAGCCACTGCATTAAAGGATCACTGTTTTTTGGCTTCATAGCCCAAAAAGTAGGGTTGGGTGATATTACTCCAAACTAAAACTCCAGACTTGTGGTAACAATACTTCTGACAAGGGGAAAAATAGTAAAGAAAGTTTATTAAAGTTGTATTAATGCTGGCGGCTTGCAAGCAAGAGCCTTTATGAGTGTAATTAAATGAAGGGCATTTTCCATCCTTTTGTTTTCACGAGCTACTGTCATTGATAGCCCATTTCCTAATTTGAAGTGTGGATTTGATATCTTTAATTACTTTAAAAATCAATTATTTTGTGCACAAATGCGAATGTATTTTGGACTTTCTTACTAATATTTGGTTTATTTTTGTCCCTTAGCAAGTTGCACCTTAATAAGACGCTTTCGGTAGCCATCAACAAGCTTCTGGCTGGATAATTAAATATATATGTTGTGTTGTGGGCTCAAGCATGCCTACCTATTTCTTTCGCTCTGACTCTCAGGATTTGTAATTGCATTAGTCTGAGTACTTTCTCATGACAGGGCTTCTGTTATAGGATTAGTCGTCATCCTAGCACAAATCAACACTTGGACAGGAATACACAAGCACAAGAAAACTGACTGCTATTCTTTCACTGTAGGTCAACAGAAGAATAAGTACCATTATATTTTCAGGACTTTGGTGTGTCTTTGTGTTTGTTTTTGTAATGAACACTTGCACCTGGCATAACTGTCCTAAAATTGCTTCCAATTCAGCTAAACTGCATCTTTAGTAACTCTTCTAGTGAGATGTATTTGTACCATTTGTACCAAGGCATATTTCTTTTTTTCTTCAGTAGTATTGTCACTAATGTTTGGAGTTGCCACTTTTCTTAGCTATGTTACCTGTTCCATTAGGCAAAACTGACTTGTGATGACATGTGGTGGTTTGTGTACATAAAAATATCGTGATACCATCCAAGTCTATGGCATGTTTTGTTCTTTGAAGTTTAATGATGCACTCAACATCATAGACTGATAAGATGTAACCGTGGGGAAGGATCTGATGGAAGGTTTGGTGAAGTAGTGGTGGACTGATCTTTTGGTTGATTTTTGGTGTGTACCAGATGGATTGTCATGGTGATGGTTATTCACACAGTGACGCCCAGCAGATTTCTTCCTGAGTGAATCATGTCGTCAAATATAGATGCTTGTTGATTTTGACTGTGGGTAACACATGTTTAGAGACATTCAGCACAGCTCAAGTTGTACTGAACAGCTTTTTAATTCTTTTGCGTGCGTGCGTGCGTGCGTGCGTATGCATGCACACGTGTGTGTTAATGCCAACAAATCCTTTTAACACCACATGTGATGAACGGTGCACAGATGGTCTCATTCTCACACACAACCTGCGGTCTCTGGCACACACCTTTTTGAAGCATTTGGAATGTCGTCTCTCCCACGTGTATCTGGATGATAAGCTGTTATCCATTTGGTTCTTCTTTTGGTCAAACATTGAGTGTTTGGGATGTAGCTCAGGAGGTAGAGCAGGTCATCTGCTGATCAGAAGGTTGTTTTAATCCCTCGTTACGCCAGTCTGCATGCCAAATTAGCCCTGGGCGAGATACTGGAACTCCAAGTTGCGCTCCATCAGAGTATGAATGTGTGTGAATGTTAGGAAAAAAAGAAAGCATAGAATAAAATTGGTTGTGTCAATGGGTGCCTGAGGCAAGTGCTTTGAGTGCTCAGGTAGAATAGAAAACCGCAATTTAAGAACCAGTGGATTTAGCATTTATCATCTTTTAGTTCAGAATTTCAAGAAGTAGGTGCATAGCATACACCTTTAGTGATTCATCATTGTAAGATTCTTTTATTATATTGTTTAGTTTAATTTTGAATTTCAAAGAGCAAAAGATAAAAATATACAGTTTTGGTGGAAGTTTTAACCCTAGTGATAGGTGAGTCTTCTTAAATGTGTCCCTAATCCTTAATCCAACCCAAAACTTGTTTTGTCATTAAAATGACATGTTATTGCCTGGCTGAGAGAAGACATTCAGGTATGTGGTGATACAAAAATCCACGTTTCAGCCAAATGACCTATATTTGACTGAAACATAAGCAGATTTCCCCAACATTTATTTATTTACTTGCTGTTCAGTTTGTCTATTTTGCATACTGTGGATTTGGTCACTGTCACTGTTGAATATCCATCCATCCATGTTTAAAGAAAGTGTAAAGTGAAACTAGTGCAGGGGTGTCAAGCTCCAGTCCTCGAGGGCCGATCTTCTCAAACTTTTACATGAGTCCCTGCTGCAACACACCTGAATAAAATTAGCAGGTCATTAGCCAGATAGAACCTGACTGCATGCTGAGGTGGCAACCCCCTAACCCTACTCAAGTAAATAACTAACTGTAATTGTTTGGAAAAATGTACTTCTGAAAGTACTTTTCTTGCACTGTGTTCATTTACTCATGAGCTGCTGTAACATGAATCAATTGGCTGAATTGCCACCTCAGCATGCAGTCAAGAGCTAGTCTTGCTAATGACCTACTAAATTTATTCAGGTGTGTTGCAGCAGGGACACATGTAGAAGTTTCAGGACACCGCCCTCAAGGACTGGAGTTTGATACCTGTGCTGTAGCGCTACATATGACAATGTAAGCATAAATGTGTTTGGTTGGCAGTCCAATGAGTAGAGAAAGAACTACCATATTTTCTAACATACAAGTAGAAAATACAGTGGTAGCAAGTATATAGAAAACAAACAGGGGGCATGACAGTTACCACAGGCAACATTGTTGCCGTCTTTCATCCTTTCAGCCACAATTGAAAACAATCACTGTTCGTCCTACAGTATGGGTCAGAGTTCAAATTTACAAACATTGATCATCTAATGTGTCTTGGTTTGTATTACAGCATTGCATCTCATTCACCTAAAGGCCCCGGCATATTTGTGCATTCATTAGATCATTGTTTATATGTAAAGATTTGCAGACCCATGCTTCAACAATAATTGTAACAATCATCAGTGTTAGAGCTACTCTTGTTTGTGCCGTTGCTGTCACTTTAACCTAACTCCTGCCACAGAGAAGAGAAAAAGCCTCCAATGTGGCTGAATTAAAACTGCAAGGAAGGGTGGGCCAACATTGTGCTAGAATAACGTGAAAGGCTCATGGCCAGTTATCACACATGATTCATTGCAGGTCTTGCTGCCAGTGATGACGCAACAAAATCGAAATATTTTTTTACACAGACCAAATTTAAAATGTTGAGAGAGCTTAATACACAGACACCAGACCGATACCAAAACGAAACTTGTCTGGGCAATTTTAATTTTACTTTGACCAAAAATTAGAGAAGTCTTTTGCTTTCTTTGCATTCACAGTACGACAAACCATAACCCTAGCTGCACTGTCTTTGTAACGCTTTCACTGAACACAACAGTGAAACTAGCTCTTGTTTGGGGAAGGCTATATTTTGCATTTCCTGGGTGTGTAAGTGTGACTGCGTGCGACAGCCAGATTGACAAACTTAAAAGTGTCGCTGTGTTGATTTTAGAAGAGAAAAGAAACTGAATCTTTTGCAGAGTAATTATTAACTGACCTCATTTCAAAGAAAACAGTTTGAGACATATGTAGGAAATGTTTACACTTTTTCTTTGGTATTCATGAGTGTTTATTTAAATTTGATGTTAAAATAAAACAAGTGATGGACTGTTAATTTTAGTATTATTAAGTAGTATATACACAGCAGCGGATTTTAAATCAAACAGTAAGACTGAAGTGCAGAGTTTCAGCGTCATTTCAAAGAGTTAAACTGAAAGTTTTAACTGCACAGGAGTTGTAGACTGTTGTTGTGATTTGGCACTTTGCAAGTAAAGTTGAACTGTAGTCCTCAATTTTCAGAGGCTTAAAGGCAATTGGATAAAACAAGGTTTTGAATGTAAGGATTGTTTTCAATACTTGTATAAAAATCACCAAATGTTGCATTTCTTGAGACCTTTGACCTTCACTGCTGCAACGCTCACGTGTGTCTGTGTTCTAGACATTGACTATATCAGTCCCTCACTGGGGAAAGTCACTTGTTAGTAGTAAGGTTCAAGAAGAAAAGTGACGAAGAAAAAAGTGACATGGTGAAAAGGATAAGCGGATGCGAATGGATGGATGGAACATTATGACAGTGCAGCCTCCACTTTGTTGAACAAAAAAAAATTAACGCAAGAGCAGCACTGATGACGATGATGTTTTAGTTAAACATGGAAAGCACAGCTGAGAAAGTGAGCTCTGGGGAAACCAACATTTTTTTTGTGTGTGTGTGTGTCCAAAACAGAGGCAGAGGGAAACGAGGAAAGTGTGTGAAGGGAGACACGGCTGAACCTAATTAACATGAGACTGGGAGGAAGCAAAACTAAATACACTAACATAAGACACAGACCTTCAAAGTAAAACAGGAAACACAGACTAAACTCAAGACACATAAGCTTAACACAGAGGCCGGGGAGACATGGACACCGGAAACAGACAGGAAGGCACAGAGTAGACACAACACGGAACACAGGGAATCCTAAGAACTCAGGATATGTTACAGAACTAGGGAGCAAGAAATACTGGAACAGAAACCAAAACACTAACAGTGGTGATAACCATGAATAACAAATATCCATCCATCCATCCAGCTTGTCTGGGGCCAGTCGACACATATAATCTCTAAAATAATCAAGAAATGCAAATTAAACAGATACAAAACACTGAGTCACAGACCCAGGACCATGACAGTACTCACATGCAAAAACCGACGGGATGTGGTTGGTGTGACTCATCAAAACCACCTGTTGAACGAGTTCTGATCGTAGCTCCTCCCATCCACTGCAGTTTGTTTTACACAGAACAAATCAGCAGTAAAGCTACGGAAGTTATCCATCCATCCATCCATTCTCTCAGCTGCTTATCCTTTTCAGGGTCGCGGGGGGTGCTGGAGCCTATCCCAGCTGTCTTGGACAGGCCGCCAGTCTGTCGCAGGGCTAACACACAAAGACAGACCACCATTCGCACTCACAGTCACTCTCGCATTCACACCTATGGGCAATTTAGAGTTTTCAATTAACCTATCCCCACAAATTACGGAAGTTATATCAATACAAATTATATGTGAGCTTTGTCTGATACGATGTTAAAATTAGGCAGCTTGCTGAATGCTGACGACCACTGTCCTACTTTCTATCACAGTGATACCTGCAGCAAGCAGGGGTGAATTTAAAGGGGTGTATGGAGTCTGCTACACCATATTTATTTCAAGATCTTGTTTTCAGAAACACAGAATTTTGCATCAAAGCCCAGGGCAGACTTCACAATGCTCAGTTTTCTTCACTGTAGCCACCATGTATTTTTTTTTAAAGGCTTACAGACACGCATTCACTAGCAGACTGAAACATAAAGACACATGAACAAACACTGTTTTTGCCTCGTATTAATGTCAGAAAGCCTTCCAGGCTAAATAGGCATATTTATTTTATGCCTTAATTTTAATTACATATACTTTACCAGTCAAAAGTTTGTACACATCTTGTTTAATCTTTTGTCTTTATTTTCATGACTTTCATGGCATCAAAACTATGAATGAACACGTTTGGAATTATGTAGTATACAAAAACGTGTGAAATAACTCAAAGTTTTCATTTTTTAGATTCTTCAGCATAGCCCTCCTTCGCTTTGATTGCTGCTTTGCACACTCTTGGCATTCTCTCGATGATCTTCATGAGGTCGTCACCTGAAATGGTTTTCCAACAGTCTTCAAGGAGTTCCCAGAGATGCTGAACACTTTTTGGTCGTTTGCCTTCACTCTGCGGTCCATCTCATCTCAAACCATCTTGATTGGGTTTAGATCAGGTGACTGTGGAGGCCAGGCCATCTGACGCAGCACTCCATCACTCTTGTTGGTCAAATAGTCCTTACACAGCCTGGAGGTGTGTTTGGGGTCATTGTCCTGTTGAAAAATAAATGATAGTCCAAGTAAACACAAACTGGATGGGATGGCATGTCGCTGCAGGATGCTGTGGTAGCCATGCTGGTTCAGTGTGTCTTCAATTTTGAATAAATCCCCAAAAGTGTCACCAGCAAAGCACCCCCACACCATCACACCACCTCCTCCCTGCTTCACTGTGGGAACCATGCATGTAGAGACCACCCGTTCACCTTTCCTGCGTCACACAAAGACACAGCAGGTGGAACCAAAGATCTCAAATTTGGACTCATCAGACCAAAGCGCACATTTCCACTGGTCTAATGTCCATTCACTGTTTCTTGGCCCAAACAAATCTCTTGTGCTTGTTGCTTTTCCTTAGTAGTGGTTTCTTAGCAGCTATTTGACCATAAAGGCCTGATTCATACAGTCTCGTCTGAACAGTTGATGTAGAGATGTGTCTGCTACTGAAAAACTGTGTCCTTTATCGGGGCTCTAATCTGAGGTGCTGCAATTTCTGAGGTTGATGACTCAGATGAATTTATCCTCAGCAGCAGAGGTGACTCTTGGTCTTCCTTTCCTGGGGTGGTCCTCATGTGCACCAGCTTCATCGTAGCCCTTGATGGTTTTTTGCCACTGGACATACAAAGTTTTAGCAATTTTCTGGACTGACCTTCAGTTCTTAAAGTAATGATGGACTGTTTTTTTTGTCTTTACTTAGCTGATTGGTTCTTGCCAAAATATAAATTCTAACAGTGTTAAATGGGACTGTCAGCTGTGTACCAACCTGACTTCTGCACAACACAACTGATGGTCCCAGCTGTATTAAGACGGCAAGAAATTCCACAGATGAACCCAGACAAGACACCGCTGTGAAGTGAAAACCATTTCAGGTGACTACTTCATGAAGCTCATTGAGAGAAGGCCAAGAGTTTGCAGCGCTGCCAACAAAGCAAAGGGTGGCAACTTCCAGGAAACTATAATAAAAGGCACATTAAGAGTTATTTATAATTTTTTCTTTGCTACATAATTTGATATATATCTCACTTTATATATTTGATGTTGATATTTGATCTACAGAAAAAACAATAAATTAGGTGTGTCCAAACTTTTGACTGGTAGCGTATACAATTTTATTTCTCTCGTGGTATTAGTTATTATTTTTATCTTATTTGATTAATATTTTTACATTATTTTACATATCATACTTTCTCCCAATGAAAACGTTACATCCAGATGAACAGAACCAACTTTTTAGAACAATGAGCAGTTAATTTTCAGTTCAGTTGTTTTTCTCTTTTGAACATTTATCAATACTCATTGATAAGACAAACTTTTTTCTTATGTGATTAGTCAATGAATTTGTGGCATAATCATAGGATACTCGATTACCAAAATATTAAAGAGCTGCAGCTATTTAGGTTCTTCCATTAGGTGGTAGTACCAGGTACTTTTATAGTACCTACTGGGCTGGGGTTCCAACCTATCTTAGGCGGTGGTGTCACGAGTCAAGAGAGTGGAGTCACGAGAGCGTCCCCTTCACGAAAATCAAAACTGCTATTTTTGAGACCCGGCAATGAGGGAAACGTTTACACAGAAAAAACACCGTGGTCCTCGAGTCTGATGAAAAGCCACAGACCAAGCAGCGGGTATATCATTGCATCAACATTCTCTTTTGTTGTGACGTTCGTGTCAAATGCAAATAAGGTCGCAGGACATGGGCCGCGTTGCTATAACAACCTAATGCACATTAGGTAGTACTCGATTGCGATGGGAAATTACCAGAGTCTAGTTGAGCTGAGTAGGTATTGATGGAAAACGGTCACCTCCTCTGTGAAGTGTAGGGGACTGGCCAGGACATAACTGGCCCTCTTCACCAGTCTAATCAGCCATTTCCTGTCCATCTCTGTGCTGCCACCTCCCCAGCACATAACTGCACAGTGATGGTTTCTGCAAAAGGTCCTTAATAATATCCTGCACACCTGAAAATACCTCAGTCTGCACAGCAGACTGAGCTGACTTTGGTCCTTCCTGTATTGAGTTTAGATCCTGTGACCGATGTGGCCACTCAAGAGTATCTCAATTCACTGTTTTGAGAAACATAAGCTCTTTTGTCTCCTCCTCATGATTTCGTCTCCCCATAAATTAACTTTGGTTTCCAAGATTTCAGATTTTAGTTTTTCTTCAGAACTGTGGAGATGTTTAGTTGTTTTTGTTGAAAAACTGTTGGTCCTCAATACAATTTCACAATTCTATTGTAGGTCTGTTTTTACTCGCAAATGTGGGTGAAATGCTTGTGTTTCAATTATTTAACACATTGGCGTGTTACAGAGTTGTGTGTTTAAACAAATCATTGAAGCTAAATATTTCTGTAGAGGATTTTTTTCTTTATAATTGAATTACTGAAAAAACTGAATTGTTGTCATGGCTTTTACTGATTTGATAAAAAACTGTGTTTATTGCGCCCAGTTTCAAAGAGCTGACAGGTTAAATGCCCATGTGTTTCCTGTTGCATTGGTTCCTTACTCATGAACCTGCAGTGTAGGTCAGTAGTTGCAGATTGGTTCTTAGTCTTCATGTTAATCATGAATCACAAAGTATTTAAGGCCAAAAATGAAGCACTATGAACCATAGCACAAGAAACTGATATGTACAACAGTGTGGAAAGTTGTACAGAAAAAGAGACACCAACAAAAAATTATTACATCTGATGAAAGAAAGTCTGTATAGATTCTGGAAAGCAGAGTACCTGGAGTTCTGCATTGCATAGAGAAAGGTTGTATTGTTGCACAGGAAGCCGTGGGCTGATAGACGTCCGTCTCTTTGGTTCTAAATAAACCAGATGCAGCTAAAGCTGCTTTGCTGCATCAGCTATCTACAGAAGTTAAAGCAGTCCAGAACGGGGGGAGTATTCCCTGCATGTAACTCGAAAGAATAAAGATCAACATAGTAACACATTATCAAAATATCCTGGTTAGCCTAATCTAGTTTGATCATACATCATATAGGTTCCCCACTATCAGAACCTCAAAGAGATGTGGTGTTTAGCTGCAGCACTTTGCCCCTTCTTCCTCCCTTGCACTTTTGCTAGTAAAGTCACAATGCAATCTTCCAGTATTACTGTGCAACTCAACAGCAGCTCTATAGACTGGCCACCTTTGAATGTTTGAATACAGGGAATAATTAATGAGGAAATTAATCTTAACATATTCTCTCAGATGTTTTGCTGTCTCAGATTCATACCTGTCTACAAGGAGATCAGTTTTGTGTATATATAAAATGCTGAAACTGTGTTTTAGTATGCCGATTATTCAGCTGTGTCTCCCTCTCTCTACAGCAGCCAACTTGCATAATGGGATCTTTTCGGCGTCCCAGACCTCGATTTATGAGCTCTCCAGTTCTGTCAGACCTTACCCGTTTTCATGCAAGCACACCTGCTCTACAGATCTCCAACATCACTGTGTGGAACAGGTGAGCTGCCTTCAAACAAAAAAATCCCACAGTACTTTAGCTTGATCTTTGTGACCCACGGTTAATTTACATTTAAAACCAAAGTAAGCCGGACGCGACTGTAAGCTAAAATTAAAACCTGTCCTGCAAGCGTTTTGTAGTTGCATATCATCAGCTTTTGAAGAACTTGAGCTTGTGAATTTGAAGTGTTTTTGTTGTAATTTATTATTTCTATGAAGTTTCATCTTCCCCTTTTATTCAAAGTTGGTAGTTTATGTCAAAGAACTTGCAAAACTTTAAGCAGGCACATGTTAAAGGTTTCCACTAGGGCTGGGACAACGCGTCGACGTAATTGATTACGTCAACGCGTAAAATACGTCGACGTAAAAAATTTGCGTCGATGCGTCGTCACTTTAAAAAAAAACACATGGCGGCAGCGAGTAGCGGTAACATGTCGACTTAAACCACGCCCCCTGAACACGCAGTTCTACAGTATGGGGATATTTTAA
Source organism: Pelvicachromis taeniatus (assembly GCA_015108175.1). Taxonomy (NCBI): domain Eukaryota; kingdom Metazoa; phylum Chordata; class Actinopteri; order Cichliformes; family Cichlidae; genus Pelvicachromis; species Pelvicachromis taeniatus. The sequence continues at coordinate 71,817 of VURO01002056.1, forward strand.
CCGAAAAGGAAGTGATTCAGTCTTTGCCGGCTTTGTAAGGTGGAAATGGCCGATCATAAAACGACCGTAAGTTTTCAACTTTTTTACTAACGCTGGTTTTTACCCTTTAATTCATCCAGACACCCCCCAGGTAGACATACACTCAGAGATAAACACCCAACCTCCGTAAATGCAAAACTAATTTAAGCTGTTTAGCAGTAACATATATCATTAGATTAATCGATGCATCGAAAAATTAATCACTAGATTCATCGATTCGGAAAATAATCGTTTTGCCCAGCCCTAGTCTGGAGGGAAGCTC
>VURO01002059.1:0-15296 GCA_015108175.1 Pelvicachromis taeniatus
CCACGGAAGCGGCATCTGAATTCTCGCTACATGTTATAACCTTTAATAAAAGAAATCACACACATGCACACACGCACAATATCTTGATCGGCTTGCCCAAGAACCGGAGGCTATGCTGCACTGATGACAACAATAATTCACTCTGATCGGGGAAAACAAAAGTGAGACCAACACTGATCAGCAACACAAACCCGGGCCAAATCCGGCCCGCTGAGCTGTTCAATCCGGCCCGCGACTGGAAATCCAAAATTGTGAGGATCAAAAAGAAAATAGTGGTCCACACTTTTAAAGCAACTAAAAGTGCTCTATAAATAAAGTTGACTTAGCCTAATTGAATTGAGGCAAAATATCTATCACTCCTAGTGGTTGGCTGTGGTATAGGTGATGGGAGCCTGAATCAAATGCCTTCAGTTTTGTAATGGAATGGAAAAAGTATAAACATTAAACATAATGTTAAGCCAAAATTAGATTTTTATTTGATTTTCTCCTTGGGGGTCCGGCCCCCCAAGGAGACTGTCTGGTAAAACTCTGGCCCTCTGACAAATATAGTTGACGACCCCTGCCTTAGGAGATAATCGAGCAGCTGACAGTTAATGTCCTGAAAGGAAATAATTCAGTCCAAACCGTGATACTTTCCTGAACCCATAACCGTGAAACTCCAAGAATATGCCACAAACAACGTGCCTAAAACTAACGAGAGACCGTAAAACAAAAAGACAAAAACAATTTCGGTTGCCACTATTTTACGTCTGTAATGCTTTGGTAATGGTAATGGTAGTCAAACGAATCATTTCAAAATAATGCTAAACGTGTTGGATGGCTCTAGTTTTCATGAGACATAAATTTCTTCACTGAAGCTCAAAATGACTAAAATGCATTCTGAATGTCCCAATTTTCAGATGGCCACTCTTTCTAAACCGTTCATCCAGTTTTGATGAAATCAGGTTTGCGTTGGAATTGAATCCAATATTAAATACGGTTGCCAAAATTCTAATCTTATTATCCCTTTTTGACCTTCTGACCTTAACCCTGACCTTTGTGGTCAGTAGTAGGAAATCTACCCCACTGCTAAGGAAAATTACACGTTTATTAAAAGAATATTAAAATATCCCACAGTTAATATTTCTCATTTTCTTTCAAAATATACAATTGAAATTACCATGGATTTATACATGTAAAATACAGGACCTTGCCTTTGTGTATCCTCTAATGTTGCCCTACATTGTTAATTAGTTAAAGAGCTCTGATTGTGGAGAAATCCGAAGACAAACGTGTTGCCCAGCCATGAAACAACATATTTACAAGCCATAATTGAATAACTCAAAATAAGTCTTCTATACGTAGAACTAGGAGCTCTGGAGATGTCACACAATTCTCAGCAGGTAGAATTTTTTTCATCAGTGTTAAATTAGCACCAAATGTTAAATCCATTATTAAATGATGTCCATAAGATATGACTGAAAGATCCAGAAAACTGGCTAAATGCACCTTAAAGAGAGATTATTTTATAAACCAGTATTCTATTCTATTCCTCTGACTGTATCACTGCTACTCTCTGCTCGAGCCAGGCATTCACCTAAACACCTAACTTAACTACATCATCATTAACATACAAATGACCTGCAGTTATCCTGTTATTAGGCCCCCCAAATGCCACCAAATGCTAAGAAACCCCCATTTACAGATAAGTAACCCAGCCAGCCCTGTTAAGTAATTCCTCGCCTTGCCATTTTGGCTAAAATCGAGACATTTAATTGGTCGTTAAGAGGTATGCCTCTTACTGTTAAGGTTAGTGGTAGAGGGGAGGATAATGATAGTAGTAGATGATTGAAAAAGTAGACTACACACTGACAAGAAACACACAAATTCAGTGACTGTATAGCAGTAAATACAACACATATCCCATTCACAGCACGGCGGTCGTTCGCTATAGGATGATCTCATAGTCAGACACTGACTCAACAACACAGTCAAGTGACTATTTCTGTCACTGTTTCTCAGAAGAACATGCTAGGCTTTCAATACAGCTCACACCTTCTGAGAAATGTGAGGTGATTTATCCCCATTCATCCCCAACATTTTCCATTTTTCTGTAAATCTTATAGTCCACGTTTTAATTATTTTAGCTATAAACTTCAAAAAATGTTTCAATTCATGGCAGACATTATCAGTCATTTTGATTGACTGACCAAACAATCACATCCAGGTCCATTTAACTGCTGTTCTGCAGCTTTCATTCAGGCATTTCACACAATTCTCCCAAACTGATGGTGGTTTTTTCGACATTCGAGTGCCCAAAGACCTTTTTTGGTATTTGCTTAAATCTCAAATTCAAGAGCCCACAGAAAAATCATATTCTTGAATTTGCAGGATTACTTTTTATGCAACAATAGCCTCTTGTCTCTGTGGCAGTGCCATGTTTAGTGTAAGAATTAAGAATGTGTAGTATTTGTTGGTTATTTCCTGTTTTATAATGTAACAAGTTCAAACCATTAGCTACAATACCACAGCAGTTATCTTCAAGGTGTTTTGTTTCTCAGCTTTAAAGTCTGTGTACTTTCAATAAATGTGAAATTATGAGTCTTACATCAGGACAGCACTCAAAATAGTCTAAAACACAAAAATCTTCATTAGGACCCTTAAAGGTGTGTCTGAATATTTTTCTTTTCTTCGTAGCGCACAGCAGTCAGATCGATATATGTTTGGTGACCTAACCTCTCTGCCTGTCCAAGCAGGAAATCTAAAAGCTATGAAGCAGCTCATCTGGACCGAAGTGTAACCTCTGACCTTGAGTGTGGCAAAGGCATCTTCAGTCCACAGTGCCCAGAGCTTCAGAGCAGTAAACACTAACTGGAAGTTGTTGCACTTGTCACAAGGTTGCTGGGAGCTGACGCCTACTGCTTTTCTCTGTTGTTCTTTGCCTTTTGCAGTGGTAGAGTGCAAACACAGTGTGTATGTTAGTGGAGGCTGGAACTTGCAGAACATTTAGGAATTTCAGTAGATTTCTTTTCTCTTTTTTTGGCAAATTATAAAGAAGCAGACTTTCAGCTTAATTGCTGAAGAGTTAGCTTTTAAGCTCGAAGTATATCAGACTTGTGGATTTGGAACAGCAGTCAAACACTGGATATTCAACAAATCAAATGATGCAGATCATTCATGCATAGGTCACTCACTCAGAATCTGAATACTTTATTAATCCCTAAGGAAACTAAGTAATTCATGCAGTCATGAATAAAGCAAGTAGTATAGAAATAGACTTGGTCAGACATACATTAAGGGAACCTTAACCTAATCAAGGGGAATAATGTCATCACCCTGAGATGAAACTGTAAATATTTTCTCTGGAGCATAATGCTGTAGGAGTGCAGCAAGCATTTAAGCAGGTCTTCTATTTTGGCTTCATCTCTCGGTTCTGTCATCAAAATTGAGATAGCAATACTGAGGAGGACAAGAGAATCAACAGTGAAAACAGAACAAATAATATTTTCCTCTCACATCATCTATCTGACAGAAGGCAGCAAAAGAAAAAGAAGAAAAGGGAGAGAAAACAGGAGAAATCTCGGTCTGCCCGCCAATCTTTCATTCACTCCGCTCTCATCCATCCTGGATGCACCTCTTAATTTGGTCCTGCCACAGACTGGGCAACAGAGACCTTCAGCCATTGGAAACAAATGGTCTGGCCAGGGAGGGGCAACAACTCACAGCCAGCACTGCAAAAATACTCAGCTGCTGGGGTTTGCTTTGCATTATAGGAGCGGATTTGAAACCTGCTAGTATCCCTGTTTTTAGAAGTCCATCTGCTAATCCATGACTGGGACTACACTAGAAGACTTGCAATTCAAAAAAAGATTAGCTCGCCACCCACGAGCGCTTTGGGATCATATTATTGTCAATAATTGGCCCAGGCTTACACTGATATGCTTTAAATCACAGATATCACTATTATGACTGAGATCAACAAAAGGTGTTGCAGGTGGGACTTGCCAGTTTCGAAAGATTAATTAAAAGTTGTGACTAGCATATACGCTAAGCTAGCTAGCATTCAGAGACAGGCTACTGAATCAACCTATTACCTTTTCCAGTTGACCTGCTGAAAGTCTCATGTAGGTACCTGATGCCAATAAACTTTCTAGTGCAAATAAATGTACAAGACTGGAATTACCTGCCAAGGGAATGTGGATGGAAATTGGCTAGTAGCTAAATTGGATGCAATGCGTTAAGATTAGCAGTTAATTCAAAATCTCAGCAGAACGTGATAAAGACTTCCAACACATGCAGATGTATAACTGCATCATGGCAAGCATACAGGCAAGGCCATCAAATACATTCTTTAAGGTAGATGTAAAAGTCTTCTCACGGTAAATGTTGTAGAATATATGGGTATGTACTCTATCTCCGCCCCTTAACATTCAGCAAACATTCGAAATGAAACTCCTGATTTTTATATTCATCTTCCCTCTGAAACATTTATGCGTTCACATGACAAATTTATAAACATAACTTTACGTGTCTTATGTGTAAAGCAAGATTTTCATGTGTAGAACATCTTTGAGACTTCTGTGACCAAGTACTGGCTTTTCCCTTAGTGACAGAGGACCTTGGGTTGGAGCAGCAACAGAAATCTTTGGATGGCGGCTTGAACTGTCAAATATAGTTCAAGTAGATCATTCGAATTTATGATTAAAATGAAAGGAGGATTCAGTGTGGTAAACCTCACATATTCTGGTAGATGACACAGACTGACAGACAAAAAGAAGAGAGGAGAAAGGCTTCAGTCAAGTCTTTTTACAGTAACTTCAGTGTATTGTAGTGAACAGCAGAGTAGCCACATGGTGACATTTGTGACTCTATCGATGTCAGCCTAATTTTACTGTGAAACCAGAAGCCCCGTGTCATCCTCATGTGAGAGTTGAGTAAGACGCCTAGAATACACTGGGGAGATGATACCACGCACACACACAGAACGCACACACGCACATACACACGCATGCAAAAAGGAAAATGAAAAGAAAAAAAACACAGTAATTTGTGCGTGCAAACGGAACGATAACTTCATGATGTGTACAAACACACACAGTGACAGGTATTTATAAATGGTGGTGTGGATGATGGCATACACCCGACAGACCCAAGCAGAGGCTGAACTTAGTGACTCTGAGGGATCATGGGGCAGATGCCAATTGAATGGACTGTGTTGGTGTGACTAGTGGGAGGACAGATGAGTCCCCAGTGGATACTACAAGAGAACAGGGCATTGACACAAGGTGGCAGATAGTTACTGGTCTCCAGTTCAAACTCTGTTCTGTAAAGTGTTGCTCAAATAAGGTATCATCTAAAAAAGTCACTCTCTGTATTTTTGATGGGACTATAGCAGCTTAGAGAAATGTACAACATGTGCTTCATTGGTGCTTCATTGCTTCATGTGCTTCATTCATTGGTGCTTCATTGGTCCACTGCTCAAAAATCTATACAACTAGTTCCCTGCAAAATTTGACACACTACCAAAAAAACACTCAAAACAGCCACTATTAGCGTTGTGTATCAATTAAAGTGGCTTGGGTCCCGTTTGCCTTGAGAACTGGTTTAATTCTTCATGGCTCAAATTCAACAAAGTGCTGGAAACATTGCTCAGAGATTCTGCTTCATATTGACATGATGGCCTCACACGGTTGCTGCAGATTCGCCGGCTACACAAAGACAATGAAAAGCTCTTGTTCCACCATATCCCAAAGGTGCTCTGTTGGATTGAGATCTGGTGACTGTTGATGTCAGGTCATTTGAGTACAGTGGACTCATTGTCATCTTCAAACAATTATTGAGAGATGGTTTCAGTTTTGAGGCACAGTGTACCCATAAAATGATAGACATAGGCAACAACAATATTTAGGTAGGCTGTGGTGTTTAAATGATACTCCGTTGGTACTAAGGGACTCAAACCGTGTCAATAAAACATCTTCCTCAACATTACACCACCAGCAGCAGGAGCCTAAACCAGGTACAATGAACCCATGTTTGCCTGTTATTTACACCACATTTTGATTCTACCATCTAAATGTCACAGCAGAAGTTGAGACTCATCGGGAACAGGCAATGCTTTTCCCATCTTCCACTGTCCAGTTTTGGCGAGCCACAGGTATGAACTGTAGCCTCTGTTTCCTATGCTCCGCTGCTAAAGAACGTCTTCTTTAAGTTTTTACCTGAACACTCAAATGGAAGCTAAAGATGTGGTTGCCATATCAGCGTGTAAGATTGTGTGTGGATAAGAAGAAAGGAGGAAGACACCGTGTGTGCTCCTTGGTTCCTGTCAGACGTCCACACAGTCGGTTTATCAACGCTTGAAGGCAGTTTAGCCAGGAATTAAATATAGACTGCTAATCTCACAATGTATGTAACAAACACTATTAATTAGCAGTTTGTTGTGGGTAGAATTCTTATCTCTTTACTGGTAAATTTAGCAGCTGGTCTGGAAATTCTGGTCTGGAAAAGACTTCATTAGATTTAATTTAACTTAAAATGGGTCAAAAAATAATCTGTCAACACAGCACAGAGAAATAAAGCTGGCCTCTGAAACTGTAGGGTTTTTGTAGCTTGTAACAACTCTCATTTGATTTCTCTAAATTTAGCCTCGGCCAGTGTAATTGCATTTCCTTTACTTCTTGGACAGTTATAAATAAATTGGGTCTTGAATTTATTAATGCATTATTGTAACATGCTACTGATCTGCAAACACAACAGGTTGCCCATCATTTGAGACGATAATGATCCGCCACAGCAGCTCACCTCTCAGATGTTATGCTGCTAAGATAATTAGATTGCACCGGAGTTGTGCTCGGGCTGCACCAGTAGCATATAGAGGAATTCCTGTCAGATGACTTAAGTTTGTGACAAACACAATTTAAGGCAACTGGAAGCGTCTTTGAAATAAATCAGATGTTTACAGAGCAATTCATCTGCTAAATTGAGGGAATCTTGGGACAATAACAAAGGGTCATGTAAGTGTAAGCACAGTGGGTTCGCTGTGAGCGGCACAGCAAAGGTTTGTGATTTAGCCCGGTGATGTTTTATACCACTACTTTCATTTGGACAGATAAATTAACAACATTGAAGTCTTGCACTTTTACTGGGTGTCTGTGGAATTTTGCGTGTTATCTGAGCATCATCTACATCCATGTGTTTTAGAAACTTAGCGATTATACACTACACACTGTAAGAACTGGATATTTGACCTCTAAACTGCCAACTGAACTAACAAAGTGTACCCTGTAGTACAATAATGGTACTCAAAGCTCTGCAAAGCTCTGTAGGTGCTACGCACGGTTTGTCAGTCTACATGTTGTAGCTATGTGCTGCTACTTGGCGGCATTGTCAACAATAATCAATAGTGTTGGCTATTATCGGCTATTGGCTATTATTGTTCATGTTTGCACAGTTCTCCATTGGCCTACACATAGCACCGTTGATGTTGAGTGATGACTTGTTAGTTGAATTCCCTTAAACCTTCTCCTTGTGTAGCCAGAGGGTTACTCTGACAGGCACAAATTTAGGATCGTAAATCTGACTTTTGCCAAATACGAAGTTTTCTAACTTTCAAGTTTGTATTCTACTCCACATGTGCAATAGTGTTTTTCCTGCTGCCAACAACCGCTCCTACAGCCTGTAGATTGTACAGAAAGATATGATATGCAAGTCAGTATGGAAAAGTAAATGATCATGATTTTTTTGGTATGTTGGTTTGTTTATTTTTGCAGTAGTCAATGGAGCATGTAGGCAGCCAAGCTGAGAGCTAATACTACATTTACCTGTGGTAATACATACACAGACACGAGTTGCTAGGACAGTTGTGTGTGTAATGGACATGCATTTCATGACTTTCATGACAGATGCATTATATGCTTTGTGGATTACTATGTTTAGTGATTACTTTAGTGATTCAGTGTTGAAGTTAAAACAGGATGAAAATACTATATAATAAAGGAATAATAGTTTCTTTATTATTTACATCTAAGGAGATGTAAATAATCTCATCTATCATGAGAGCGAGGACAGTAAGAGGCTTAAATGAGCCTGCTGTGATTTTTAAAAGTACTACACCATGTGATGTTGGAAGCAATTACACTGATGAGTGTTGGGTGATGTTTCCAGCATCTTGCCTTTCCTTTGTGCCGTGTCACTTTCTACTCTGAAGATTGCCAGTTAATTACCATCCAAGAGGACCTCAATGAGAAAACAACAAAAGTAGCCAGCCAGCATAACCTTTGACCCTACCTTCTAATCAATCTATAGAAAAAATGTAACTGCATTCTACTTCCTGATAAAAGCACAATCTAAAGCTTGAACATGGACATGGAGCTTGTTTTTTTTTTATTGTCTTTTATAGGCAGAGAACAAAGGTCTATTCCCGAAAGAAGGTTTAACAAAGTCTGAGTCTGTTCCTGATTAACCCTGAGAGGGGAGTCTGGGTTGCTACCCCTCCACCCCCAGCTGAGGTTAAGCATGTGCAATGGGCTCCAGTTCCAAAATTCACCAGTGTAACAAAAAAGTAAAAAACAGAACCTCAGTTTTAAGCCGGCCTGACGATTTGGAGCCTTTGTTTTGTTTTATAATCGCTTTAAACTACATTGTGTCTGATTTAAAATTCCTAAAGTTGTTTCAGCTGCACCACAATCACTCTTACTTGGTTACAACATTGATGAGAATTTTCTAAATCTTCATACGTGTGTGTTTGATTTAAACAGTGATTACTACAGTGATATACAGTTGTGTCAGAGGTTTACCTAACCTCATCGTGGGCAGGAATGTCTTGGTAATTAGGGGCGTTTAATGATTTCTGTGAACTCTTCTTTTTTCGGGGTGGAATGATTATACAGCATACATCTTTAATGACAGAAATAGATTATATGGTATTTAGAGTATATATAATGTATAATGTTTCAAACCTTAGAACACTGTATCAGCTGCCAATCATGGAGGTGGCAGCATCATGCTACAGCAGTTTTGCTGCCAGTGGTACTGGTACTTTATGAAGTAGATCTAATAATGAAGAAGTTAAGAGGTTGTGGAAGAGATGAAGCAGGCTGACATTAACTTTCTGCAGTGATCTTCCCATAGCCCTGACCGCAACCCCACTGAAAACTTTTGGAGCAGGTCAGTGCCAGGAAACCAACCAATTTTAATCGATTCTACCAGTTCTGAACAGCAGAGTGGTCAAATATGCAGTCAGAATTATGCCAGGAGGGTTTTTTATGGCTAACAAAAGCATCTGGTTGATATTTTTTGCTAAGGAACATTCACAGAAAATAACCCAAAAATGAGATTCCCAATCATCTGAGCTGACCCCAATTCAGCAACACTGCAGAGCACCAGCTGAGTACATTAATGTCTCTCAAGATATGCGTGAAAAGCTGCACATGCACAGAGATTAACTGTTGATCCAGAATTGAACCATTGTTGGTTTATGTGCAGGAAAAAAGAATATAAGACTTTCCTGTTCTCTTTTTTTCTCTTTTAAATAGAGTAATGTCCCGTAAGACCACAAAATCATAAAACTGAAATTGACTACATATCAGGCTCTTAGACCCATATCTCATCACCATCACAAGTTTGTTTGCTTTCAGTGTTTTTCCGAGACAGGGTTTCCATTTTATGTATGATAACATTGCATTTTTCATGACTAATAAATCTATACTTGTGATTATGTTAACGATAAGCAGTCCAAAATACATCATTAATATGGTCATAAAGCATTAAGCTAATACTTGCTGTGATGCTCTGGAGATGATGCTACAGCTACGGAATCTGAAACTTGTGAAGAGAAAGAAAGAAAGAAAGAAAAGGGGGCGACACGTTCATGTATGGTTCCAAAACAGAGCAGATAATTTATCCACAGTGCAACTGCTCGCGTCGAATCACATTTCCTTCTCTTTATTATTCATTGTGAATTGTTAGCTGTGCATAGAGAGCTCTCTTAGCCTCTTTCTTTTTCTATTCAGTTGACATTCCTGACGGGGGGAAAATCCAGAATTCATAATGAAGTTCAAAACATTACATATGCAAGGAGAAATTTTGGATTGCTCGCAGCTACAGCTTTGCAGTGTTCCCGCTGCATGGATCTGCACCGAGTGCTCTAATGCCAAAAGAGCATGAAACAGAAATGACATATGCTGCAAAACTTGAAATGTATGTAGCTTCCTCAATATTATCCTTGACTGACTCGCTTTGTTTCAAATGTGTGTCCAAACCATGTACACAGATAGATGACCCAGCAAAGGAATTCCTGCAGCAGCTCAATGAAATGGCTTATGCAGGGCAAATTTAATATGTGGTTTTGCCCAGACAATACAGGGGTTTGAGCAGCTCTGCCATGCCCTGGAGCTGGGTGATGAAGAAGAGCAACACAGATGAGAATGGGGTCTTTGTGAGCCTCAGAAAGTTTGAAAGCCCCTTGCAGGATGCAGCAAAACCTGACCCAGGACGATAAGTCCCTGTAGGGGAAATAAAATGGGTAATCATTACATAAGTGCCACAAACTGTTAATATCCAAAGAACAAAAGAAGTGCAAACTAAAGTGTGACTGGTAGAATGTATAAACGCTCGATCTCTGAGTGGCTCGGGTTGCTTTCTTAGCAAGGGAGATGCTTATATGAAGGTGCGGAACACATATATGTGTTTGGGATTTTACATATATATATCATCATTATTATTTAATGTGCATGATATTATCTTTTACAGCTGAATGGAGGAATGAAGGTCATTTGTCATTTTTGCTGTGGCAGCACAATGAAGTCTGCTGCACAGACTCCATCTGGGTGAAATAAAACAAAGAGATGTTTCATGATCTTCCAGCTAATCAAACATCTGGGATGGAGAAGCAATTTTTTTTAAAGCCCAAAGCATCCTCTTTGGAGCCCATAATTTCAAGTAGTTTGCAAAACACAGTTTTAGCGGTGTTTCAGCACACACTGCAGAATCATTTAGTCCTGGTGGTTAAGTTTCAAGTCCAGCTGGGGACCGCTCGTTCCTCTTGATCCCCAGTCCAAACTCACTACCTTGCTCTCCAATAAACATAAAAGGACACTGTCGCATCCCTAAAAATCTGTTTAATATTTAATATTTATATTTTCCATGTTTCTGTGGGGCTCTAACTCCGTGTTAAAGCCCCATAATGCATCACTAAGCCATCCTAGGAAGTGACTGCTCAAAGTGAATGTCTACACTGAATAACCAGACCATTCTCTGATCGCATTTTAGCACATTATACTCATTTGTAAACATTTAATAACATTCAAAGAAGGCGTAAGGCGCTTCCAAATGACATTAGCCACACTAACAGGAGTCATCTGACTGGAATACCTCTAATTTCTAGTATAGACTGTTTTCATGCAGAATCCTAACATGATAATTAAATTTGCTGTTCTGAGTTGCTTTCTCAAGTGCAGTCACATGGCCCCATTAGCCGTTTAGCTTCTCCTTTGGTTCTTGAGTTGTGACATTACAGGCCAAGAAGAAGCCACCCAAATCACTATTAACTGCAGATCTTTGATGATTCTGTAACATGTTTAAATGACCTGGTTGATCTGATTTCCTAAAGTTCCCGAACCAGAAACCGCTTGAGGGGGAATAAAAAACAAAGTGAGAAACCAAATGTTTTGGTTTAGAATTAGACGAAAAACGTGTAAAAATGAAAGCCTGGATTATTAACAAGCAGATTAAGAGGTACGGAAGCTTCACAGACTGTTTTTATTTTCTCTTTTTTAAGCAACTTAAGGCTGAGTTATTACACAGCTTATCACATCCATTAAGTTAATGGGTGAGGTACAGTTTACACCAAGGCACACATCCTGTGCATAAACTCACAACTGCTCTTGTTACCTGTTGTAGCCAACAGATGGCATGAAACTGTGCCCTCAACAGGACGAAGGTATGTGCACGGAGAAACAGGCACACAGTTGTTTTCTGCCATTGCATATGGTCACAACTGAATAAAAGGACTGCGAAAAGTCATATTTAGAGCAAAAGCTGCCTCTAAAAGACAATCATATAATGTGCTGAATCTGAATCTGAGATCATCCTTTGAATAAGCACAGGTTTTGATTTCCTATGACACGAAAACACAAACACGAATGCACAAACATTCAAGCACATGATTTTGAAGCTACGTACATCCTTTGACGTCTCATTTATCATTATGATAACACCACCGATACCACACATAATGCAAGTACTGATCGAAAGCTTTAAAATCTTGACTCTGGACTCTCAATGTGTCAAAAAGAAATGTTAAAAAAACTGTTTTGGCCAATATCTCCTGAACGCTGTCAGAATTGTTTACAGTTTGGTACATTTTTCACATCTTCTGTTACGTTCTGTTACGTTCTGTTACATTCTGTCCGTTTGCAGGCATTTTGTTGTTTTTCTATTGGCTCAGGAACAAAACTGTTTCCATCGTTCAGCTCTTTTTATGTGAACAACTAGCTGCCCAGCGACAGTCAATTTGCAAATGTGCCTGATGCTTCCAGATATTAACATTGCAACTTTATCATCGTGCCTGATATTTTTGACACTGGTATTGTATTTGTTCAGTGCATTAGAAAACTCCACACCAAAAATGCATTTTTCCAAAAGCATCAGGAGGATGATTCACGAGTCCTGCACGCACACTTGATCTGGACTACATAAAAGAACTATGCAAGGTTACCACTTAACACATGTTAACACCTTTTACAAGGAAAATCTACTCTAACTGCTGCCTGCAGCTGTGTTCTGCTCTCAAAGTGTGTGCAGTTCGCCAACGTTGAGTTGACCAAGTGACCAGAAAAATGATATTCAGTGCGAGCCTGCTGCCAGGTGTCATTACATTTCCCCCCTATCCAGCAGAGAAAAGCAGCCACACACGCAGCCATCTGTTTCCGAGACACCCTCCCAAGCTCATAACAGTGTCCTTTTTGCCTTATTTTGTGGTCATAATTGCGAAGCTGCGGTGTGTGCATGTAAAAATTGAACCTCTGTCAATCTTTGAGTGGACTCATGCTAGAAAGCCTGACTGGACCGAGACATTTCCTCAGAAACTTGTTATTTTCCGAAAGCCAACCAACAAATGCACGTCTCACATTTGGCCTCATGTATTCAGAAGTATTAAAGAAAAAAAAGGCTGTATTTGACTACATCAGGACACAACAACTCACAGTTGTGCATGGGGGGGCTGATGGTACATTTTGACATGAATTCATATGCAAAGGGCGCATGGATTTTATTTTAAAATCCCATAACACTCTGAGCATTGTGAAACATATTCCAAACAGCCGCCTCCGTCACTTTTCATGCCAGCTCTGAGTCACTCTGACATCCAAGCAACAACCCCCCCCCCTCCTGCCGCTTCCTGTGACAACAGTATCTGCTTATGATCTTGCTGGTGGACAAGCACACAATCCTCAAGGCGGCCTCAGTGTGTGGCGGTGGGTGAAATCCCCCCTTTTGTGCAGCAGAGTGTTGGACCAGGCCGGGTGTCCTCTTAGTCAAATCAAAGGCGCTTCCTCTGGCACTGTGGCAGAGCCCACTGCCTCTGGAGCTACTCATTATTACATGCGAGGGGGGACTTGTGATCTTTTTAATTATTCTGCACTTCATTTCTATCCCACCATTCAAAACGCAACATGAGAATTGATTGCCTCAAAGATCCATCTTTATAATCTCCCTCAGGCACATAAATTATCCAACTTTTGGGCAGGGTGGACGAGCCGTGCAGGCACAAGCAGATCCCTTTCAGAGCGAGGCGGAGGCACATCGCTGCAGTGTGTCGGGGGGAGCCAAACTGAATGGGGCTGCTCTTTTGCTCGCTGCAAACGACAGGGAGAAAAAAAACGTACACTTGTTATCTTGTGAACCCTCAAACATGTAAGATAGGAATCTCTTGAATGTCAGCGACAGAAATGGAATTAACAAGAGATCTTTTTATTGTCACAGAAGGTCATTAGGCTGCCAATCGGGGTAATTATGGAAATGATCTCCCCAGCTCTTTGGAATGTTTTCCTGCTTCCATAAGGACTTGAAAGTGTTCAATCAGCCTCTCTCGTGGGAAAGTTCAGCCATAACTGCAAGTGTACCAGCAAAATCAAATTAAGCAAAGAGATTTCATTAGTATTTATAGCCCCGAGGCATTTGTAAAAGTATGGAGCTGCAGAGTAATGTGGGACTGTGGTGGGGAGAATTATTGCTTAATGACAAAGGCCATACCTAGAAGACATACACATGGATAATGAATAGGAGGCATTGATTACATCTTTGAAGAGGATTCTGGAGGGATTGTAAAATATTGATGCTTACTTTGGACTCCCTGCATGGATGCAAGGGAGATAACTAACATCGCGCTGCTATGCCGTTTGCTTTATAATTTGGAGATGTTTAATATTCTACCTAAAAGCAAATATTGCAATGCAACACTTGCAATAATTTTGGATGGTTTTATCTTGTGTTTTATATTCACTTTTTGTGTATTTTTAAGGCTTTACTGTTATAGTTGTGTTGCTGCATTTAGTGTGAAAGGGAACTGAAGCATACCTTAAAGACTGCAACGTCTACTCAGGCACTGTTTTGATGTTCATGATCATTTTGAAGGTATTTAAATGGTTACTAGGGGGGGGGTTAATATGGGTTTTGCTCAAACCAGGTGAGTTTATGTTTTCTTTGTGTGTGAAATACACTTCACCATCTGGGGTAAAAAATGAAATGAAGTCAGATAGCAATGTGCGATCAGGTGGAACAGCTGATTTGAATCACCGGGTCTATTCAGTCCACTTAACCTCAGAGTAATTGACAATTTAAAGGTGCAGTCCTTAATTTCAACAGACAGAACCAGGACTTTGATTAGGATGTGTGATATGCACTTCCCCGCTGGAATAACAGGCAAGGACATTTTTTTTTAATATAAAGCAAATAGGGGAAGCCATACATTAAATGTAAAACATTATGTATGGAGATTAAAGGAATAATATTAGGCCTGCAAGAGAACAAGCACGTTATAGACAAGTGGTACTAATGTGATTGTAGACCATCGTTTATACATCATTTTTAAACATCTTTGTAAGTCACACCACACATAAGGTTTAAACACAAACACACATTTCGGTCAATCATACAATGAAAACACCATTCCTCTCCGAGCCTAAAGCTTTTGTCTCATTATCTCATTTTTTTTTTCTCCCACAATAATTGGGTTCGTGAGTGTCTCTGTGAAGAACTTGAAAGATTATGTGAAGGCGTATTATTATGTGTAGGACAGGCGGGATGTAGGAGGTCATTTA
>VURO01002064.1:0-14040 GCA_015108175.1 Pelvicachromis taeniatus
GTACATGTTTTCTTTAACTTGTGGTTAACTTTCAAATGGACCATTTGATCCCAAGGTACATTCTCGGTCCAAGAACTCTCATGTGGAAGTTAACGGTGAATTTCATTGCGTAGACATAAGAGAGAGAGACTGTCAAGACTTAAAGAGGTAAAAGGTCTAACTATAAGAGAGAGGTGCATTGAACTTTGTTGAATGTCAAAGTCTGAGAGAAAGTTAGATGGTGAGAGTGATAATGAATGAGGGGGTTATAATAAGCGAGACAGAGAATGAGAAGAATAGGGCGAGATGAACAGAGCACTGCTGAGAGCGATCATAAAGTGTAGACCCCGGGGGCTGATTGTTGACTCATCAGTGATGTTTGCTGAAGTGTAAGATTCTGCCTCAAGCCACCCCAGCACATGACTTGCTACATCCTACACAACAAAACCATTACCTTGTCTGTCTCCATCAGCCAACACCATACACTTCCCTCAACCTAATATAAACTGTAAATTTGTTTTGGCTCTGCCTTGACTTGAAGATCTTTCATGGTAGAGCATGTGGTTTTTGATGTGTGTCAGACACAGTCTGGAATGACTACACTGACTGATTTTGAAGACCTGTGCCTTCAAGATTGCAGAGATTCTGGGTGCTCACTGTGTCATTGTACTGGCTTGTGTTACCCTTAATTAACACATTAATGGATGCCGTAAACCAGATCTAGTCAGCAAGTACAAATACTAATAAAGACCCAGGCCAAGAAAAAAGTAACAGTACAGTTAAAGCAGGAAGTAAAAAGAAGCCTGAGGCAAGTTACAGTTGTCGTTCTCTCTTAAGTAACCAAAAGTTACAGTTTTCAATGCACTGAACCGAGTTTTTACCCTAGATAGAAGCCTAATGGACCGCATACAGATTGTGCCAAGGTACAGCCACGTACTCCCTGCCAAAAGAGTTGATGCAATTTCGCTGTGATAATGGGTCATTAAAAATATATGTGTCTATGCTGTCATATAATCCCTTTGGTTTCTGTAAATGAGGCTTGTGTATGCTGTCATAGCTCAGATTCTCAGAAGGCCTGTGCTGCCATAAAACAAAGGTGACAGGTAGCGCTTCCATAATTCATTTCCAGAAGGACAAACATATGCTTCCATTTTTCTTACCTTTCACAATTGCTTGTGTTGTTAGTATCTTTAGCTTATTTCGGCTTTGTGAATACTTTGCCTTAAGGCATGTAGCTAATCCAGTGGATGTGGGGGGAAAAAGGTGGCTGCATTTCATTCAATTTAAATTGTGATGATGTCATGAGCAGTTACTTATAAGAGATTGGTCCTCAAATGGTTTGCCTGTTTACGTTCTTCAGCTTTCAGGTCCCACTTCTGTGGAACCAGCTCCCGTTAGACGTACACTATTTCTCTTTTTAAGATTAGGCTTGAAACTTCATAAAGCTGGACTGGACCAGGTGACCCTGAACCCTTCTTCAATTGTACTGTAATAGGGCTAGGCTGCTGAGAGCTTCCCATGATGCACTGATCATTTCTTTGCTCACCTCTTTTCACCATTTGTGTTTATACACCACTCTGCAACTATTCATTAGTTATTATTAATCATTTTATCCAGACTCTGTCTTGTGTCCTGTCTTCTTCCCCTCATCTCCAATCAGTCGCAGCAGATGGGTGCATCTTCTTGAGCCTGCTTCTGGGTTTAAGAGGTTTCTTCCTCTTTAAAGGGATTTTTTCCTTCCCGCTGTCGCCAAGTGCTGCGCTCATAGGAAGTCATCTGATTGTTATAGCTCTCTAATATTGTAGGTCTTTTTCTTTGAAATAGAAAGCACCTTGATTTGAATTGAACTGAATTGTTTCCCACAGTTTTAACTGACCAACAATAGTGTTTTTGTTAGATGTGACCTCTCACATTTCAAAGATTGTGATTCAGATGCCACATACATAACAATTTGAAAAAAGGTGAATCTAAAGGCCTCAAAATATGTTTTTGCTTTTAATTTGACTCAGACCTGAAATGGACAGAATCAATCATGCTTTATTTGTAATGGGAAGCAAAAAACATGAGATGCAGAAGTTCTTGAAAGATGCACCTTTTTAACAAACTCTTAGTCAATGAGGAGCTGGATGGAAGCTAAGTTTAATCAGCTTATGGGAAGCAATTGCTGGGAGCTGTATACTTATGAAAGAGGGCAGGTTATTATTGGCCAGTGGGAAAAATAAATAAAACATACATGTTAGGTAGAAGCAGAAGCTCAATAAAATAGATATGCAGATGATGCGGGCGTCTTCCCTAGATCTCGCCTGAGCTTGTTCATGCAGCAAGATGATAAACATGCACAAAAAGTGAACCTGGGGTAGTTTTTAGAGCTTCTTCTGCCTCACTGTCAGACAAAATCCCTTTAAGGCCTTTCACACTGACGCAAGGACAGAGGGAGATAGAGACCCTGCAGAGGTAGTCAAGGTTCACTGATTAGCTTCAACATGATACCTCAGAAACCAGAGCCTGTTATCAGACTTACACTTCATTTCAGATAAATACTGTACTTTTTTTTTCTTTTGCGCCACTGAGAATTGATGTGGTTGCAAGTGAGTGAAATGGAATAAAATTGAAATGCTGTAATGCCTGTACTGCATGCACACTTAACCTTGAATATTTTATTATGGTTCTGCAATTTAGGATGATGGCGACTTTAACTAGTAATCTCTTCTCTTTCTAAGCTTTTCACATTAAGATGCTTTCAGATTTTACGGTGTGACTGACTGGACTATGTCAATGCAGTGAAACGCCAAGAAATCAGAAGTCAGATATGCAGGACTGTCACATGACACAAAGGAGTTGCCTTCATCAGAATCAAAAGAGGAATTCTTACCGCTTTTTACTGTTTTTTTTTTTAAATGGTGTATTACTCACAGAGTCTTTGGAAAACCAGATGTCTGCAGCATCCATAGGCTCCACCACATATAGTATGTCATGTGTTAAATAACCATTGGTGCTTGGTATATTTTTCTAATGTGTTGGTAGGAATAGACTACTAATTTATTGCACTTGTTATTTAAGTATAATTTCAAATGAGAAAGTGGTTCATAGCACCAGTAGATGCTGATCAGGCTGTCTGAAAACATAAATTTACATTCAGCTTGGTTGGGTGAATAGGCGCATCTTGGGTATTTAGTGAATTCTTAACAGTTTCATCTGCAGCAAGTGGACTCTGTAGTTTGCAAATTTCTTTTTAACTCTGCATGAAATGTAGCATTTCTTCTATTACCTTTGCATGGAAAAATAGTAATAGTGAATTGCACTTGGAGTGACTCTAAAATTTCCAGATAAACAGGAATGCTGTGTAAAATATGTTGAGTTGAAAATGGTGAAAAAGGCAACATATTAAATGCTTAAACAGAGAAATTGTTTTGTGTTTAGACTGGTGAAATGCAAAGCAAGATTATGCATATATGCATTGTTTTTAATCACAGTTCATTGGGTGTTTCTTCATTCACTTATAGAACCTTGCAATGATTGCTTCTCTTCTTTGCCCTGTTGTAGTGATCGTATCAACAGCATTTGCATTTGTTTTTGACAGGAGATTTACTCGATCCTAAAAGCTAAAATGATAAGACAGCCAGATTTTTAAAAAGAAGAAGAAGAAGAAGGGCTGGTAGCATTCAGTCATTAAGAAAACTGTAAGACTGATCTCTTGTTACATCAGAAAATCTAAAATAAAAATCATAAATATTGCCAGATTTTGCATTTCCCATTTTCCAGCATTAGTGGTTTTAGCATATGGACTACTGTTGCCCTGCCCTTAGGTTAGGTATGTGATTTTCTTCTTGGAAAGCCTTCTATGTGCTCTGTGACACAGTTATGTTGAATATGTTGAAACAAATTGGCCATGTGTTTTGGTTTTTTTTTTGCAGTATTTCCATTGGGCTTTATTCTCTTCTGCACCCTTTACTGAGTCTGACTAAGTCTGTCCAAAGTGGCCTTTTTAGAAGCAGATTTTTTCCTTTCTGCCTGGATGGCTGTTTGTTTCACTTATCTCTGTTTTTTTGTTTTTTTTTCTGTTTTCCACAATTCTCGCTCCCAGCAGTGAAAAGTTTGATTCTTTTGTTAAAGTTATAATTAAAATAATTTTCAGTCTTCTCAGAGGTATCTGATTCACCAAAATATTATGTTGGGTATATTATAAGGATAATGCATGCAAATAGGGAAACTAGAAAAACTGTTGGATTCAATGCATGTTTCCACCCCCTGATCAGACTCAAAAAAGAAAGTTTGTCGCTCATAGAAACACAATAAGAAAGTGGCAGAGTTGTGGAAAAAGGTTTAATAGACTGCTATCAATGGCTCATGACAAGCAGACCTCATCTGTTAAACATTGGGCCAATTCTGTTATTGCTTAGGCTTTCTGTGGCATCCATCCAAGTATATTAAAAACTCGGTGAATGTCATTTAATCGTTCCACGTTATAGCAATGCTGAACATGCAGATTAAGAAAATTTGAGTTTGAATATCACTGAGTGGCCGAGTCATTCACCTGATCCAACTGAGAGGATTGGCCTGATGAAGGTTAGGGTTAAGAAAGACAATACTCGAAATGAGCACAAGCTGCAGGTGACTATAGGGTACTACTGATGTTTCATTAATTAGTTATTCCACAACATTAAATATGATTATTATATTTGATCTGTCCTTTTACTTTTAAAAGCCTTTTAAAACATTTTAAAGGTCAGGTTGAAGAGAGCAATAGCTACACACTTCTTTTTGTTCTTTTATTTTTCACACTTCTTTCTAAACCCTCTGGAATAAGGGTGAGACCAGGTGGATTTCTTCAAGTGTTGACATACTGACTGTGAACAACCAAAATCCATTTGCTTACAGTCTAGCCTTCAGAACAATACTTCCATTTAACAGCAGTTTTATTTAAAAATGGTTTTACAGTGTGGTGCCACAAAATAAGAGTATTTCTGCAAGACCATCTCTGAGAAATTTTAATGCGAGCCTTATGCCATTGATTTAAGAACTAGGCCGACTAGCGTAGTCAGGGGTTCAAGAGGGATTTGGCAGGTGGAGGAACTCTGTTTTATGTGTAGCACCATGGGGAGAATAATCACTTTAAATAAATCACATAGTTATTTGTATTATGAGCTCCATTAGATTTTACTTCATGTGCAGGCTGTGATCATCTGTCCTGTGATGCTGGTGCAATGAGATGCTTTTTCTGACTTTAGCCAGCTGAATTCAACATGATTGATATAAGTAGAAGTTTCATGAGTGTGTGGCTGATTTCCACCCGCTACATATTATAAAAGGTAGTGTTTGGTGAGTGCATCTAATCAGCAACATAACCTTAAATTTAAGTTGATCATTGCTACCCTTGATATGCCCTTATATCTCTGTATGTGTCCACCATAGTGAATAACTGAAAACTACACCACAGTGCTGCAAACTAACCACTTCAGCATGCACTAAACCGACTAAACTACAACCTTTGAATAAAAGGTTGTAAAAAACCCAAAACCCCAACTTATTATACATTTCAAAACATGAACGAAACTTCTGCAGCGCGTCATAGATCCAATATCTGATTAAAAATGAAATGAATTAGGGTAGTTTCCAGTCTATCATGCTGAACAGTCGTTACCTTTGAAAATAATCTCACATCTTCCTTTCTTGCTCTGTCAAACATGTTTTTCTCTCCCTGGGAAAAACAGCAACTGCACATTTAGCCAAACACACAGTTTGTTTTTGCTGATGTTTGTTGAGCTTTTGCATTTGAAATTACCTGCCACTTAAAAAAAAATACACCATTTATGTTCACTCCTTTCAGTAGCGCTAGCTAGATGCTGAAGTTAAGTAACTAATGTAACATGAACACATCACAGGGATTCAGCAGCATTCCGCATTAATCTATTACTATTTATTTTTATTTACTAAAGATGTTGAATGCAGTCCTAGATTGCTATGGCTCACATTCACCCCTGAGCATAATTCCATCAAATGAAAGAATTACGATTCCCATGGCGAGTGGTGTAAACTCTATGAAATCATGGACTTGCCTTACAAACACAGTATGGGTTGTTTGTTGATGTGTAACTTAGGGGAGATATTTTCTTGGCACACACTGCTCACCTTAATGCCATCTGAGCACCATTTAGACATCATAACATACTTAGACATTGTTACTGACCAGGTGCACCCATTCATCGTCACAGTCTGCACTTTTTCAAATGGATACTTCCAGCAGGATAACAAGCCTTGTCACAAAGCACTCATCATCCCCAAATGGCTCCAGGAGCATGACAGTGATTTTAATTTACTTCACTTTCTTCGTGTACTTTCTTTAGATCCCAGCCCAATAGAGCACCTTTGAGATGTGGTGGCAAGGGGTTTTTTTTTTCCCAAAGTGTGAATGTGCTGGCAAATATCTGCAAGAACTGTGCGTGGAAACTATCACCGTTTCAAGCCCATGCCTGAACCAATTTACTCTGTTTTGAAGTAAAAATGTCTTATGCAACTCTAGATAGGTGTATCTTTGAGTGGTGGACTCCTCAGCCCTTCAATTTAATGTAAATTATGTAATGTACGACCACCTAAGTCTTTTCTTGATTATTTAAATTGCGTGGTTAATTTAAACTGTTCCCCTGATTCAATTCATATCTGGCAGACTGCACTTAAGATGGTAGAAAACCATTGAAGCCTCTTGTCACATTTTCCAGAATGACTGCTTTCAAATTGGAAAAAATTAGATTGCCATCACTCAAGAGAAGGATCAAAGTATAATTGTACATTTCATGCTTTATCAGTGCCTGGCAGGCATTACTGGTTCTGAGATACAGGAATATACGAATATCACAATCTAATACCCTGAGAGGTATAGGATTTAAGTGACTTAAATGCGTTGAGATAATTCAAGGTGAAGATGCAGATATGAAAATTGTTCCCATTGTCCAAGTGCAGTGCGTTACACTACCATGACGAGGCCCAGAGGACAACAGATTCATCATAGTCCTGCATAAATTAGGTAACAAGTTTCCGATGATTTATTGACTTAATATCTGGACATGATTACAGCAAAGGAGCAGATTGGAGTCATGCATGGCTGGCTTTGGATTAGAGGCAGAAATGAGCGACATTGTGCTTGTGTTTTTTTTGTGTGTGTGTACGTGTGTGTGTGCTCAGAGCATAGGAGTGCAGCCTCTAACAGGGTGTTGGTATGCTAATACCACAGCAGTGAGCTGTCCCTAAGGGTAAAATCATCTCTTATTCAAACTCTGTTTCAGCCATAGGCATTTTCTCTACTCGAAAGATAAGGAAACAGGTCTGCCTGTGCTGCTTTGAGTGAGAACACCACTTCATGCGTGTCCATGTGTTTGCGTTTTTGGGGGTTTTTTTTGCTTTGTGAAGCTTGTTCGGCTGTCGTTTCATTTTGTATAATGTACATTTTGCAACTAGTAATAACTACTGTTAAAAAAAACCACACAATGTAAAAGACTACAAAAACATCTCATTGCTGTTCGTGCCATGTTTTCCGTATTGTCATTTGCCTCTTGGGCCATAAGAAGCAGCATTGCCTTCATTGTCTTTTAGGGGTTACTTATTCCCTTGTTTCTGTTTCCTCTAAGTTTCTTTTACTCCCTGTGTCTTTCCTAACTTTGTAGTGGGGATAGTGGTTTCATAGTGGTTGGCTACCTGTCAGAGGAGATGGGTACTGCTGCAAAGTGAAGAAGACAGGAAAATTCTGCATAATTTATAGCCAGAAGGAAAAACATATGCTGCCTTTTCTACCTTTAGCAAGTGCCTCTGTTGATTGTGTAATTTTTATTTTACACCTTTTCAGATGCATCCTGTGTGTGGGTCAGGTGGGTCCTGTGTGCGTGCTAAGACATAGGTGAATACTGTTGCTGGACAAAAAGCAGCCCACATTTGCTTTTCATTTGTACTTTATAGCCATATGAAGTCTGCTCTTCTGCAGCCCAGTTATTATTACTCTGTATGTTTGTGTACCAGTGAGAGCAGATGCTTTTTTTACTTTATGGTATAGTCACTTTAGGGAAAATAGTAGGTCGAGGCAGCGCCACAACCAAAACATTGCTCTTAACCATGTAATGAACTTGAAAGATGGGCACCAGGTCTGCAACCACTCACCAGTTATCTTACTTGGTCATAAAAAGGGTGTTAAAATTGCAATTAGACAGTGAGTCTGCTGTCACTTTAGTAGTTTACGATTGAATGGGTCAAGTTAGCAATTACATACGTCTATTTGTAATAATACAGGAATTTAACTGTGATAAATCAAAAGGAAATCACAAATTGGTTGGTGTCTACACATACAGAATTTAACCTGTAACTAATTACATTTAGAGTCCAGCCAGTATCTAATCTATCAATTATACTAGTTATTTGAGTACTTTTGCCAACCTGTTCGAAAGCGATCGCATTCATTCCGAGTTGGACGTTATTTGGCAGGTTGCCCCCGCCCCAGGTGGTCACCTTGTGTTTGAAAGTACACAACACCTTCAACCTCTCGAAGTCCTGTTAATCACTACAACTACTTGCAGTTTTTCCTAGTCTTTGATTTAAATAAATAGTAATTTCAAAAAATCTAATAAATCTCCTTCCTCTACAAATCTGTTTGTATATTAAGCACGCGTAGACCGTATTTGTTCCTTATCATTTAAAACTTATAAAGAATTTAACTTTGTCTTTATGATCAGCTCTTGCTGAATCTACCTGTACTGAAGGGGTTTTTGCAGTTTAGGAATGCTATTTTTCTCTGACTTTACCCACTGAAACATAATAGCATGGTATCTCTGGATAATTTTCTATGTTAACAATAAGTTTATTGTGAATTACTGTCACTTTAAAAGGCATTAATTATCCTAGAAACTGGGCAGTTAAAACTTTATAATGTGGTGTAGAATTTATTTTTGTTGAAACGGAGAGCACTCATAGTTGTTGTTTTTTTTCTATTGTTATTGTGATACCTACACTTCAGACAAAAGCAAATTAATGCCCACAGCCACTGATGGAGTCAGGGTGTGAGTGCTTTTCTATGCAACTTGAATAGCACAGTGTAAGCTGTCGCTTACTGACGGGATTTACGGACCTGCCTGGCGTGATGAAGGAAAACTGTTCTTGCCAGATTTTGTGATAATTGCTGCTCTTTGGAAAACACCGTGAAGACAATAATTAGCACGGTGATTCGGGACAAACAGAGAAATAAACTTGTTGCAACAATGCGGTAAATGTAAGCTTCGCCAGAATGGTGGGTCGAATGTGGGAAAACAGAAAGGGATAAATGAGAGCTTCACCAAGTATCAGTAGCCTTCACAAGGTGCCTCTCAACCACCATTGTTGACGTGCACGGATAGAGTACATTTATTTGCACTGGCACGCACAACTGCACAGACACAAACACGAGTTATCGCAGAGGTAGTGATCCAGTTGGTCATGTCTATTCATTTGGTTAAAAAAAATCTGATTATTTTCAAGGATGTGTACACATCGATATAATCAGGAATGCTTAATTGGAAATATTTATGCAGGGCATTATTTAAATAATTCTCTGTTCATTATCATAAGTTCTCCCTCACTGCTTTTATTAAGGACAAGATTTAATTATTTTGTGATAAACCGTAATGTTCTCGTGCGACATTTCATCAAGTAATGGTTGTTTCATTAAACTAAAGGTCAGATACTACAAATACTTTGGCCAGATCCCTTCTCTGTGCATAGATGTTTATGGCGACACATCGTCAACTCGGGTGACTTTCTGATGATCTTTATTTATTCATTTTGGCTGAATCTGGGTTGTTTAACCCTTGATATAGGAGCGATCGGCTAATACATATCATATTTAAAGTTCAGCTGAAATTGCTTGTCATGCATTAACATCTCCCATCTTTTTTTAAGAAAAAAAATCCAAATTCAATAGAGACAGAAAATAGTTTTTCTCTTTTATTTTAATGATTGCTTTTAAAACATTTTTTGCCTGCCTTAATGTGGAAATGTGTGTACATACAGGCAATCACATCACATTAATTTAGGGTATATTTACAGACATTTACATATTTACATTTACATATTTACATTTACATATTTACAACACTGTTCTTTTGCAAGCAGTCACAGTGACTGATCTACTGTCTTTTGTCTTGCAACTTGGTTTGTTGAGTGAGCGGACAAACACACATTCACAGAGGAAAAGTGCTTTCCAAATGTCAGTTTGGGGGCTACACAGCAAATTAACTGCTCTTGTGTGGCATATTAAACAGTGTGTAAATCTTCCTCCAAATTTCACTTGTTTAGATGCTTGTCGTGTCCTTACTCTTCAGTACTACTGCTAACAAAATACTCCCTGCCCACGGCTTTTAGGCTACATTGCCAGTTTGTTTACGCTTCCTCCCATTCCCCTGCCTGTGCCTGAGCTCACCTTGTCAGCTGCTGTCAATCCACTGCCCCCACCAACACACCCCTCTAGCAACAGGAAGGAAATGTAGCATTTCTGGTATTTGCAAGAGATTTTTTTTTAGTTATTTGATTATTTAAAAAAGGCTGTTTTTATGCATTTAAAATTGCAGTCTTTTTACTGAAAAAAGGGGATGTTTTGCTTTTAGTTTAGGTGTTAAAACACCATATTGTATGGAGGTCATTCTGCACATGTTAATGCCATGACACACCAAAGAAAGACACACAGTTCAAAGGAATACCTAATTATTAGTTGTTCAGAAAATGCCACCAAAAGGTTTATAGTTGGAAGCAGATGTTAGTTTGCTTGAGAAAAATGTGACCTATAAAAAGCTACTGTCCAGAAAGAATATTGCACCAAAAGTCACACGTTTTACTGCAGCTTGTAAAGTCCTAAGGCACACTCGTGGTGTTACACTGTTCTTAACATAAAACTTATATTAATTGGAATTGTGAGGGCCAAAAAAACCCAACAGAAATCCCATTTAGAATCTGTCTGTGTGTGTGCGTGTGTCTATGTGTGGCTGATATAGGTAAATAATAGCTTGATAAATCAGCCTCACTGAAGTGTTGTGTAAATCATCAGAATAAGATTGAATTGGCCAATGATAGATGTCGTACAAACGCTGATACTGAATGTAGCTTGGCTGCTTTACTTGTCTCTCAGGGCAGAAACACGCGCATGTTATTCACTACAAGCAAGCGACCGTATTGCCAAAGGAGCAGCCACACTCTTGGGGACTGTATAAACTAGTGAATCAGCTGAAAATTGACTGATCTAAACCTTTTTTTGGCACAAATTCACCTTCATGTTGTCCTCTGTCCTCTGCTGCTTCTTTCCCTGCAGTTCTCTTTGGTCAGTTTGTGGTATTCCAGACTTTGACCAGCGATGTGGTAGAGATCTATGATGGTTCTTCAACAGATTCAGCCCTTCTCTCTTCCATATATGGATCACACTCAGGTAAGAACCTAACTCTCTGACTTTGAAGTCTAGTTTCTCTTCCTTCATAAGTATGGCTAGGGCCTTGAAAGGTCGAGCGTGACATTTAGAATTGCTGGCAGTACAACTCAATTCTAATCAAATATCTATTTTTTCTTGACAAATTGAATGTTATCTGAGCAACTTCACGCTGCTAGGGATAAAGATTGGTTCCCTTCATATATTCTTGTATTGATGTTATGCAGTTACATTGTGATTGTAATTGAATAAACTCCTGAGATCCCAAATAAAATAACAAGAGGAAAACAGCTGTTGTAAATTGCTGTCACACTCTACCTGTCAAAAATGTTGAAACAAAGAAAAGCATTGCATCCTTTGCGTTGTGCCGTACCACTTAAGAACATCCTTTTGATTTAAATTTAAATCACACTGATAATGTCTCGATAATGTTCCTCTTTTTTCTTTGTAATGTAGGCGAGACCCTACCTTTGAGTTCAGGAAACAAGATAATGCTAAAGTTTGCCACAAATGGAACAGAAACAGCCAAAGGATTTCATTTTGTTTACCAAGGTAACGTTACTTTTTCTGATATAGTTCCAGAATGTTATCCGCAGAATTATTTGCTGCACTGACTGCATTTGTTTGCTTTCGGGGGAAGGGAAGGTACTTTAGCCCAGCGCTCATCAAACAGAGGGCTGTTCAGCAGAGTGCCACTGGATGCGGCTGGGCATGTCTGAACAAAGCAGAATGATGTGGAGTCAAATAGCCTATCCTGGCAAAGCAGATGAGAGTGACTAATGACGTGCAAGGAGATTCACAAGGGCTTTACTGTTGCCTTCTACCTCCTTTGTCTTGCCTTGTCTCCTTTTCCCTGTTGTATTTCTGCCTAACAAACCCACCCACCACTCTTTGTCTTTCTTCCTCTAATGCTCGCTTCCTCCCCCTTTATCCTTAGCTGTCCCCCGGACAAGCGCCACTCAGTGTAGCTCAGTCCCTGAGCCCCGCTTTGGGAAGCGGATAGGGAATGACTTTGGCATCGGTATGGCAGTACTGTTTGAATGCAGTCCAGGCTACACGCTGCACGGCTCCAACGCCATCAGGTGCGAGGCTGTGCCCAATGCCCTGGCCCAATGGAACGGCACTGTGCCCACATGTGTTGGTAAGCGTCATCATCCTCCAATCCTTGCTGCATGTCCTGCATGCACGCAAACACACACAAATGCACAAACACTGATCCAAAACGTGGCGCAGGTGCATAAAAGCAGTTGGTGTCTGTTTTTTGGGTTTTTTTTTTCCTGTCATTAGTTTTTCTAATGTCCATCACCCATTGCAAAGCAGCTAATCTCAGGCTCTGGTAGATTAGACCAGCAGAGAGAGGCAAATACAAACAGAACAAGCGTCACCTAAGGGTTTTGGGTTCCTGTGCTTTTCCAGACTAGTGGAAAAAGTAAATATCGGTGTAACGTAAATATATTCAACAACAACACCCACTTCTACGTGAGCTCTTTGAAGAACTTTAATCTCTATATACCCTCAGTATAGTGTAATTCAGTGTAACAGCTCTGCTATACAGGTATTTTTGACACATTAGCACCCCATATGCAAATTAACCTGGACATAGTATTCAAACACCATGAGTATATATACATTTTTTTAAACACTTACCACTCCATAATGAAGGTTTTCTCTCCTGCAATGCCAACATTGTAATGCTGTCTATATTACATATGATGGGACACAAGTTTGAGGACACGCAATATAATAGGCATGTGTACAATATAATACATTGTAGCTTTTGACAAGAATCATGATTAATGCACTCTCGATATAAATATAGTGCTTTGCAAGGTTAATGCCATTATAATGAATATGTTATATGTTTCAGATTGCAGTATCAAAATAATGTGACAATGTGAAAGTGGTAATTTGCAATGACAGACCTGCGGTGAATAATCGTCTGAATCTGCAGCTCACCCTCATTTCCTACACCTTGTAAAGAATTTCCAGTAACTGTTTAGCTGACCGACCCACAATTGTAGCACTTTGATTCTCTTTAACAGCTTACAGCATTTTCTTAAACTGCAACAGGGAAAGGTCACAATGAAAAAAGCGCCAGTAAACCCACGTTATAGCCTTCTACTACTCGCTACCAAACTTACACACACACAGTTATGAATGACGTAAAGAGTCTGTGTCAACGTGGAGAGGACGTGCTGTCGCTGCACCCTCTGTGAAGACCTAGTGTTGAGTCGAAGTGTTGTAGCGTAACAATAATATCTAGTTTCTAATGTTGTTTTAGAAAACAGCAACTGTTGTTTCATATAAAAGATTTAAAGTTCAAAACTAGTGACAAATAGGGACAGGGAAATTCATCAATTTTTGACATAGACAGAAAATGTAATTAACTAGCTATGATCCAAGAGCCCTATTATTACAGCAGCCCTTGGCGGCCTATGTAAGGTGGATGCGAACCATCTGCTTAAGGGACAGGCATCTCTCCCTACATGGATGTTTGGCTAGCATGCACAGAACCATTTTACATGTAAATATACCTGCATGAATATGCATAGTCCATATTTGTGCACAGGATGATTTAGGTATGCTGTCAGCAAACACTGTTACCCATACCTGTATGCCTACAGAAGGACATGCAG
>VURO01002064.1:14451-28835 GCA_015108175.1 Pelvicachromis taeniatus
GGGAGGCCCCCCCCCCCCCAAAAAAAAAAAAAAAAACGCACTATCCTCAATTACTCAAGCCCTCTTTATGTGATGCGACGGCATCAGACACAGCTCTCTAGCAAGGTGCCCATGTTTCAGATGATATATTTTAATTTCCTCGTCCAGATGTGATTGACCTTGCTCGTCGTGCGGCTGTTGTATTTCTTTTGATTTTACAAGTACAAAGCTGCTGAATGGGGTTTTGCTGGTGAGTCTGTACAATGTCGTGTTGTGATTTAATTAGCCCCGCCTGAATGGATGCATAATGTTGGGGCACACTATGCTGAATTTTTATGGAGAGTTGTTGACTTGAATAAATAGATGTTTTTGTTTTATAAAAGGAGTTTAACTTGCAGCGCTGTAGACAGAGCTCCCAACAAAGAAAAATGCTAACCCTAACCCTTATGTCAGATCTTTTTTAGCTGTGTGTGGACTCGTATGTCCCCATTAGATTGTGCAAATGACCCATTGTTATAGGTTGAAGTAGAAGTGATAATGAAGTTAAACAGATGAGTATAATTGTCCCCTGGCTTGTTTCCTGCACGAGTGACGGAACGGTAGCTTAATCTCAAACACATACTTAATCACTTATGATTGTAGAAAATCCTCATATTGCATTAGCTCACAGATTGCCATGATTCATGCTCGGTATGCCCACGTTATGGAATTCACTGTTGGCTTTTTTCGAAGGTGTCAACAAGTAAACAGTGTCGCGCAGAGTTTGTTTTTAAACAGTGGATTCTTGTTTTGCAATAGCCTCCCAAGACCAATTAAAGTGTCTCAGTCTGGGAGTGTGAGGCAAAGCCAGGCCAGAGTGCATCTCTGGAGCAAAATGAGCTGCTCTTGAGGTTTCACTACATTTAGAAGTTTACTTAAGTTTCCACAGTGAAATTGGAAATCACTGCCTGTTTATCTAATGGTGTTTCTATTACTTTAAGGCTTTAGTTTTTTAATGAAGACGTAAAGATTCTTGATAAAAATATATATATATATATTCTTGGGAATCTCTCCATTTACTTCCTATTAAGACCATCTAAAAAAAGTGTTTTATTTTGCTGTGGATTTTATTCATTTATTTACATTACATTACATAAATGTATTTACTCTTGTAGCCTAAGACATATCTATGGGATTGGGAGCACTTCTCCAGTCATTTCTATCAGATTCAGCTATGGGAGGTGTGGTGGAAGATGGATGATAGTAGTGTGGTAAATGAAGGTTGACCGTAAAATGGAGCATTTATTCAATGAAAAGAACAAATAACAGGCACTCCAGAAATGAGAAATAAAATCCCTAAGGCACAAGAAAGCATAGGGGAAAACAATAGAGACAGCACAGCTGATGGGACGATTTGACAAAGAGCGAGGGGAGACAGTGACAATAAATACACAAGGTAATGAGAGAAGAGGAAACAGGAGGGGAACACAGCTGAAACTAATCTCAGAAAACCGGACAGGGGAAGTATATAAATACCAACCACACTAGGCATGCGTTAAATAAAACGAGAAATAGCCAAACACTGCGACTTGACACAAAAAGCCAGTTCACTAGGAAAAATATAATATACAAAACTAGGGAGCAAGAGGACCGTAAGGAAAAACGATACATGCCAAAGAAAACCAAGAATCAAATAATTTCATATGGAAAACAGAAAGTCCAAAAAACCCCAAATCACTGGGTAAAAGACCCAGGGCTGACCCAGGACCATAACAAACTGCATTGTCAGCTTTGCAGCTTGACTAAAATATTTATGAAACAGAGATGTCACGCAGTATGACTATTGTACGCATCATTAACATGTCACATCAAGATGGATGAAAAATAGAGAATTCTGAGACTTGACAAAAGGTTGTTTCAACTGTGAAATGTGTGTAACATTTAATGAAATATAAATGTATAATTTTTAAAAGTGCAAGAACCATTTAAGAATACATTAAGCTATTATGTCACAGACATTATGTGCACACGTTACGTGATTAAAACATTTCCAATTATAAGCTCCTGTCACTTTCCTGCATATCAAACTGTGCAGTTATATAGTGTAATATAACATATGGTCTCCACCTTTGTCTACCTATGCTAAGTATAAAGTGGCAAGCTTTCAGTCCTTTATTGCAGTCATAATTTCCAATCTCGCTTCACCAGTTGCGTTTTCTCACAGTACTGAAATGAGTTGTGAAATCAGGCTTGTTCTCAAGATGATGCTCTTCTACTTGATGAATAACGAAGAATAAGAAATAAAAAACCCACCAGAACAAAACAAAGCTGACTGTACTTTGTTCATAAACTGGTTTCAATTTCTCTCAGGTGTTTGTTTCATCTTTGAAGGGTTGGTAATAATAAAGATGTTGAGAAGAAATTATTTCTGTGCAGTATAGGCAGCATGAAACAATCTCTGGTTAGTTATCGCACAGCACTTCATACCTTCAAGGAGCCTTTGAGTGGTGCCAACAGGATATGACATTCTCACTGTGTTGCTACGGATGTTATGGGCATTGACCTTTATTTTTTTCATTTGCAGACTAAACAATTGCACACACTTGTATCCTGCTTTCGTGCATGTATAGGAGTTGACTGATTTCCATACCAAGTAGTCTGCATATGATGTGCTTTAGCAGAAGAAGCTATACCTTCTTCTGTGGTAGCGAGTA
Organism: Pelvicachromis taeniatus; assembly: GCA_015108175.1. Classification (NCBI taxonomy): domain Eukaryota; kingdom Metazoa; phylum Chordata; class Actinopteri; order Cichliformes; family Cichlidae; genus Pelvicachromis; species Pelvicachromis taeniatus. The sequence continues at coordinate 17,124 of VURO01002064.1, forward strand.
TATAAGTGTGATGACTCCACTCTGACTGCTGAGAGATGCAGTACAGAATTCATTGTCTCTAATGTGTCACTCAGTATAAAAAGCAACAAAGCATTCACTTTGGCATCGTTCTCCAGGTGTCTCTCAGATGGTAGATATCACCTGTAAAATACTGATAACTTTGAACTTGTGACTGTACTTTCTTGATAGCTAAAGTGGTATATTTTTTTTCTCTTTCTGCATCAGCCAAACTTCAGTGTTTATTGCAAAGGGAGTCTATTGTTTTTTCCCCCCTTGTTTTCCATGTCTCCTCTCGTCTCGCTCATCCTATCTGCCATCAGCTGATGGATATCAAAAATAGTGATTATCATTGACCTGCACGGGGTAAACCCTTGTCCTTGACAAAAAGCGTCAGTCTATTCTTTGTGAGAACACTTTGAACTACTCTGCTGAATGTCCTCTTAGGCTGACAGCTATGTTTATGGTCCCATGCTGCAGAAAAACATACAAATGCTTGGTAAGAAATGACTTTGCTCTCTGTATTAAACAAAACAGAAGGTTTGTAAGTCTTTTGACTTACCATCTTCTTTATATCTTTAGTCAGCTGGCTTGAATATACTGCTTCATTTTTTTGGGACAAGGTATCCGACAGTAATGTTGAAATGTATGCCGTGACTTAAGTTGACTCATACGTTGCTACTGGTGACAGCAGAACAATCGTTCCCAAGAGAGAAAAGAGGGAAATATACAGGGATAAAATATAAACCACTTTACACTTCTCCCTGATGATAAGGTGTCATAACACCTTATCACAACAGCACAATATCCTTTAGGTTATTGCAGGTTTCTGTATTAGTCAGCAGAACTTTATTTCAATAGAAAGGGAGTGCTTCTCATTGTAAGCCACAATTCCTGCATACAATCTTTCAGGTTGAATACTGGGGCCACTGGCACTCGTCTCGAAACGGCACATGGACATATCGTCGCCGCTTGGTGGTGGTTGTTGTTTGAGTTATAGTCAGCTGTATCGCAGTCTCTGACAATTTCAGCACATCCTACTCAGAGCCTCAGTTCATCTGGGAGAGTTGATAAATAAATGAGTGGAAGGAGGCATTGGTAGCAACAGGGCATGCTTAGAATAGCATTCACAATTGAAAGATGTGATTTGTATGGCCTGTGAGAGATTAAGTTACACATCAGGGTTAAACTGTTTACTTCTGTGTTGCGCACGAGATAAGTGTATGGCTCCACGCTACGGTCCACTAAGTTTGATGATTAGCCTGTCGTGTGTATGAGAATGGCATAGAGTAGATTTACATTATAATGGCTCACTATGCTACGGGTGCCTGATGTTTCCTTTGTATCAATAGAATTTCATCAGCTGAAGTGATTTTTCCAGTTGCTTATTTAAAATCAATCTATTAATGGTCAGTTTTAAAAGCTTGATAGCTGGATACTTTGCTGCTGTGACCCATTTTGGTCCACTTTTGATTTTTAGGTGTATACGTGACTTCAGGAAGCCTGAACTCAGTTTTTGCATATGCTTTCCTTTTTTCTAGTTCCCTGTGGTGGAGTATTAACTGAACGCAAGGGTACCATCCTCTCTCCTGGATATCCAGATCCATATGCCAACTATTTGAACTGTGCCTGGAAGATCTCTGTTCCTGAGGGAGCCGGCATCCAGGTGAGAAGACGCATGCAGATCTTAGCAGAGTCATGTTTGATGAAAGATTAAGAGGTTTTTTTTGAGGGGTGGATTTATTATTGATACATACATGTTAGCCATTTCCCAACTCAAGTTTTTTTTTCCTTTTTTCCCTTTGGAAATTTGTTTAGCTTTCATACTTATTAAACATTTGTATTAAGCTATATTTCCCTTTAGATTCAGGTCGTGACCTTTGCCACCGAACACAACTGGGATTCGCTGGATTTTTTTGATGGCGTTGATGGCAATGCCCCAAGGCTTGGTAGCTACTCAGGTAAATATGATACATCTAAATTTTAGTTGTCAGCTCCCAGTTGATTTTCAATCAGATTTCACAAGATCCCAGCAAGAGACAGATGCGGTCATCCAGCTGATGACATTTGGCATGTCCTTTGAGAATGCTGTCAAAAATACAGTAAAAGAGGAAAAAACAAAGAAATTCTTGCTCTGGCACAGTGTGCTGGCCTTTGCAGTTGAGAGCTTTATAATGTAACCCCTGTTTCACTTTGGGACTTTGCATTTGTAGTGTTGCCTTCGGGTTCACATTATCAGAGACGGTGCATTTGTAACTCAGTAACCTATAAGAAACAGGTCATCACGTCACTTCAGATGCTGAATTCTGGAAAAAGAGGGGCTGGTGTAACATAATGACTTCAGCCTTGATACGGAGATCTCCTTTAGGAAAAAGACACTCTCTGAAAAGTGAAACAGCCCCACATTGCAGAACTAACTGCAGTGTGAAAAGAGTCAGGCATTTTAAATGGCTAGCAATCATGTTTAGCTTTGGCTAAATTGATAAAGATGATTATAATTACAAGCCAAAGTCTCACCGCAAATTCCCAAAGACACGGTGAACAGAGAAAATGTTCCCTGAGCTCAGCGTAGCCGCACATACAGATTATTTTGCAGTGAATTTGAATTGTAGACCATTCCTCTTCCTCGATGTGATTTTATGCATCTGACTTCTGTGACTAAAGAGCTAGAGGAGATGTACTGAGCATGATTTTTTTAAACTGTGTAACAGAAAGCAATGGAGAGTTAAATACTTTGCACACGTTCACACGGTTTTGGTAGGCTTAAATTCAGAAAGTGAACTACACTGGCTCATAACAGAGTTTTGTATATTTTATGAATCAGGTACAACAATTCCCCAACTGCTGAACAGCACATCCAACAACCTGTACCTGACCTTCCAGTCTGACATCAGTGTATCTGCCGCTGGCTTCCACTTGGAGTACACAGGTATGAGGAGAGACGGCTCGTCTGCCTGCCTGTCACTTTGTCTGTTGTCTTTCTGTGTCCATCTGCCACTGACTTCCAGCTGCTGCACAAGGGTATAAGGAATAAGAGGGACAGCTGGTGTGGATGGCACAGTTGGAGCTATAAAAAATGGTGTGAAATGGAGAGTAAGTGAGTGGGCAAAGCTTTTTCTTCCTCATTATCTTTTCTAATTTTCAGGCTTTGTATCCACTTTTCTGGTATGGTAGCTTGGTATTCCCGAGTGGCTTCCTTTTTAAATTCCCCCCATAGCTTCAACTTACTGGACCCACATCCTTTTTTTCATTCATTTAAGGACTAAGTTTCCTTATCTCTCAGTGGACTCTTCACTTCGAGGCATATTTGCTAAAGAGCATGCTAAACATTTACTGTGCATCAGAATTGAAGGATAGCATGCCCCAGTGAAGTGCCTGATTTACTCCCATTTAAAAATTGCACATCTTAAAGAAAAGACTCTGTCCTTGATCCATGCAGCTTTCTGTAATTCACTTACACTGTAGGCACCTTTCTTTGTCTCTGCTAATGTCGTTTTCTCTTAGTTCAATTTTAAGCTGGCGTATTCTCTTGTTCGCTCGTCACATTTGTCTTCCTGGTGGTTTCTTGCTAACCACTCACTGGCTGATACGACACTGTGGGCAGAGCCATTGTCACTCATTGTCTCTGATGCACATTTATGGCAGTGTAGAAAGACCGGGAAGTCTTCCTAATGCTGTTATTAAAATGGGACGATATGGAAATGTCAAAATCAGAAATGACTGCCAACACGTTAACACATCCAGCTTTGAATTTTTTTCCACACACATAACAGCTAAAGAGTAATACTTTTTTTTTTTTTTGAGTGAGCTCAGTTCAAACTGTCACTTTCTACAAATTTGTTGGAAAACAAGAAAAAGCAGGAAAAATCATTGCTGTCACCGGATGTGTCCTTGCTGTCAGTTGTGTCAGTCTGTGAGCGTCATGCCACTGTTGAGAACGACTTCACAGTCATGTATCTCACAGCAGGTGCTTCGCTCTTCTTGTTTGGAGCCACTCTGTACTCGTGTCTCTCAGTGCGCGCTTTCCTTTCTACACTTCCACGCCATGCCACCCCACCCCCACTACCTCTACCTACCGCTGAGAATCACAATCAGCTCTTTGCTCTGTGTCTGTCTTACACTTTGCCACTGCTGCCCTTGTAAAGTGTACTCCCTGATGCTTTGTGCAAACCATGCTCTAGTTTATCTCCTCTCTGCTTTCTTCTCTTGCTATTCATCAGTTTTCCTGCTACCTTTCCTATCTGCAAAAAAAAGAAAAAAAATGTGGATATGTGATTAATCCAAGTAGCTTCCCTATATAACCACTGGTGAAGTATTGCAGTTTTTCCACTTTTTGATATTTTCCACTACTACATATCGCAGATTTCAGAGTCTAATTTATTTGGTCACATTACCTATTACATTAATCTTTTTCTGACCTGTAGTTAGATGTCTCTAGACTGGTTGGCTTGAAATTGTCATTTATATTTCACGCACTTGAGTTTTTAGCTCCCAATTAATGCTCTGAAAGCTGAATAGAGGGGGCAGAAAACAGCAACAGCGATTGGCACACACCCAGCCAACTAACCATCTGTTTTAAAATGTTTCCTTTGGGTGATTGTTGCAGTCCACTGAGACCAGAAATTCTGTATACCACCCGCCAGTACAACATCTTAAAAGAAAAACCTTTAAGCAGCTCTCCTAAGGCAAACAGAATACTATATCTGAAAACATAATTGCAGTGTTCGCACAGGCTGTATGGCAGCTTGCATCCCAAATAAAGTCCCATATTGGGCTTCGATCACTGCGGTCTACCAAAGTCTGTATTATTTCCACTGCTACATGGAGTAACTGTGACACCACAATGAATCAATTGTTCGACAGCTCAGAAAAGCACTCTTTCTCTGACATGGTCTTAAGATCTTTCCAGACTTTCTTACCTTCAGTCACACCAAGAAAATATAGCAGTGTGAAGTCTATGATTACTACTTCATCTCCTCGATAAGTACTTCCACACTTTTTTTTAATGAATTATATGTATCATGGCTAAGCCTTGCAGCATTATTAAAGATTAAGAGCAGAAATTACAGGTTACCACCTGTTCGCATTTTCTTACTACACTATTTTTCAATACTTAAGGCTGTATGATGACCTGGAAGAAGTGGCGCTGCTAGTGCATGTGAAAGAGTCGTTCAGTCTATCTGAAATGCACATGTGTTAGCATTTGCTGCTAAACTATAAGCCTACTATTTTCATTCTGGTTCAAAGCCACTTGTATTAATAGTATCATCTGTGCATACACAGTATCACATCTATTCACATATGGACTTGTCTTTTGATTTTTTCATCAGTCAGTGATGGCGTGCAGCACTACTGTGCACTAATTCATTAATGTGTCTTATTTAATTTAACCCAACATTGTATTGAGTATAATTCAAAAGTTTGAGACTTTCCAAACTTTTGACTGGTACTGTAACTCTGTAAGAAAATATTGCGAGTACACAGTCTTACATATTTTTCACAATAAACAACTAAGTATATCTTGTTGCATAGCAGGTGTCATTGTGACATGTATAATATATACGTGTATACATATATACACATGTATAGTCTCAAGATATCTGTTCTCCATTGAACACACTCACTCCCTCTTCACATATTGTGTTAATACTACATATATAACCACACTATATTATAATTAACTTTGATACTTTAATGTCTTGATTAAGTTGGCTGTGCAAACTAATTAGAGTGGTTGGTTCATTGTATTGATAAAAGTAGTCATATTTAAGAATTAGTGGCAGGATTAGGGATGGAAATCTGATGAACGACATAAAAATGTCACAGTGTCTTAATTGATATTGCACTTCACACTTTATTAATATCTGTTTAAAAAAAAAAGAAGAAAAACTGAGACAGAAATTTGATTTTATGTACCGTACCTTAAGTTGTTTTACTGCTCCTCCACCCACAGGTGGAAAGCACCACCTGCTACACTCTATCTCCTCCGCATCTTAAACTTGGAGTCGCCTGTGCTGTGAGCAGTGTGTATCCACAGTGTACTGCCTCATAAAAATGAGCCATTGCATTTGCATATATACCTTTGCAAAGAAACTTTTTTTCCACACAGTAGGCTGTTCTGTATGGTCTGACCTGCATGTTTTCCTGCCTCATCTGTTGGGTAGCTTTTATTATCCCTGCATTTTTTATTTATTTTTTGTCTCGAACCTCCTCCAACTGTTTAGAATACTAAGCAGTTGTGTTCTTTGCGGGTCGAGTTTAATTTTTAAAAAATAAATATTGAACTGATCAAATTTATTTTAAAGCACAAGAGCAGATAAAACTCTCACCTGCAACTCACTTGGCTAGTGGGCACCACTGGATAGTAACTGATGAAAGACACCATTGAAATTGCTTTGCCTGGATGCATTTGGCAAGGCCTCATCTTTCATAAGGACAACACTGCTTCAAGACATGGGCACACATGCAGAAACAGGTGTCCCTTCCAAAATGTGATTGCTGACAGCTTGAGTGGAAACCATCATCAAGGTGGCAGGAACCTGGGCCATAATGTTAACGGACACTCGGTTTTAACCTGACCTAAGCGTTTGGCCTGTTTCTTAAGATCTGATGCTCGACCTCTGGCTTTGGGAACCGTTCTGACTGTTCAAGGTCACTTTCCTGAACCTGGGCATTCTGTATTATTACAGGATTTGACAACCTTTTAATATTTTCATTGCTTGAAGTGTACAGTGCAGATTTCACGAAACAGTGCAAGAGACAGGCCGATTATTCCCTATCACGAGTGCACATGACAATTTTATTGCTGCATTGTGCTTTAATGTCAAAATTACCTTCTGGCAGCCTAATATGGCAGCAGCAACTGCTCCGCTCTTGTGAATTGTGTCATCAAATCTCCTTGAAATTAATTAAACATTTCTAAGTCGAGGAATTTGTCAAAGTATTGCTCTTATTTATACCCACATATGACAGAACTTCACAGCTTCAAAGCATCCACCCACTCACCCCGTACAGTAGCTTGTCTCTTGTTGAATTGTTCTCTCTCCAGCTGCTTTCACGTTGCATCCTGCTCTGCGCCTCTTGGGGTTACCGTCGTCTCCCACTCAAATATCCTCTCTAACTTTCACTAGATGTTGAGTGGAGTGACCGCTCTTGCTATTCAGAGTCGCCTTTAAATTGTTCTGAATCTTTCGTGGGCACTTCTCCTACCATGTTTGTATTCATCCACCCACTGACTTGTTTGGACAAGTTAACTCTTTGAGTGGGCTTGAATGCGAGTGCTTGTGAAATGCTTGTGTTTGCCTGCAATGTTGTTGGGGATGCTGTGTTTCTCTATCCCCCTTTATACTATTCCACTCCCTGCGGCCTGCTTACAAATTATACATTACGAAGGAAACCTAATAAAACCATCTAGATTTCTATATGGGTTATTACGGAGATAACTATCTCATGTTTTTCGTCGGCCTATTTTCGTGTTGTTTGATGCATCGAAAAACAATGTTAGACAGACGACTGGCGCGAGCTGAAAAATGTTTAAGGTGAGCATCGTCTCCGGTGCTGCCTTTCGCTGAATAACAGCATTATACGCCTCAAAGTAATAAAGTAAAATGTTTTCTCCTCTGCCTGTCAATATATTTTAGTCACTACTTAGATAAATGAAATTGCAACCTGACTATATTTATTTTATTTGTAAAAGGCAGCCTAGGCTCAAATTTCCTTAAAATGTCCTACATTAATATAGCCCATATAGCTGGCATCACCATTGCTTTTAAGCCATTAAAATATCTAGCCTTTCACTACCTGGCAAGTGGCACTGTAATCATTTCTTTCCAATGGGGCTCAATGCGTCTGTCAAGTAATACTTCAGGGATTGCTTTGTAATTTCACAGTGATTGCTTCAGATCACAGTTAGAAGGATTTTGCGATTACAGCCATGAGTAGAATAGCTTTATAGCTTGTCCCACTTTCTAAACGTTATGATGAGGGGAAAGAGAGACAAAGAGTCGGGGGGGGGACTTGCTCAATTAATATGCCATTACAAGCACATTAAAATGGGGAATTGTATAATTACGTTAAAAAGGTTGGTTTTAATTAAATTATTCCTTCCCTCTATAGGTACGGGTTGGTTAAATGTAAATATTTACTCAAAATCTACCACGGAGGAATTTCTTTGATATGCAGAAGAATGATCGCTGTCCACACTTGTGTGTTGTGACTCTGTCCTAAGCAATAGGTTTGGATTCGTGTCCAGAGCCGCTGCCTCCCAGTAATGGCCGAAAAGTTGGAGATCGTTACACTGTGGGTGACATGGTTTCCTTCCAATGCGATCAAGGCTTTTCATTACAGGTACGTGAAAATATGAAGTGCACACCTGCAGCTCTCTAAGTCAAAAATATTGACCTGCCTAAATGAGTGACATTTTCACTGGGATCTCCCAAAGGATAAAAGTTTTTAAACAGAGGAGTCAGGCCTTTCGTCTTTTTGATGACTTTTGTGTGTGCGGGAGCGGGAGAGTACAGGAAAGAAGTATGTGAATGGGCAAGTGTGCTTGCAAGTTTATTTCTAGTGGTGCGCGTGTGTGCGCGCGTACATTGCTTGCATGCCTCCCTGCTTGCATGTTTGTGTAAGTGTGAGTCCTAGTGTGTTCGTTACAAAGCAGCTTTAACTTCTTCCAATCCTGCCTGAGTGGATTCAGTAGCTGTGGCGTTTTGAGCTGTAGAACCTTCCAAGGCCACAGGCGATGGATTGTGTTAACAGTCGCCTCACTAATCCCACACCGATTTTTCTTCCCAGCTCGGGCATTCTCTTCTTTTCGTATTCTCTCCGGACTAAGCAGCAACTTCTTACACACATCTTCAGGCTGAGTGTCTGAACACCAGAAATAGACTTGAGGCGGGTGTAGTAACAAAAGCACAAGTATGGATGAGTCTTTTGAGTTTAGGTAGGTAGTGTGTGTGAGTGTGCAGTATAGCTATGTTTTTTCAGGTTTGATGTTTTTGGATGGTTTGGTTTTTTGGAGAATCTCTCTGCATTTTACAAACATGCAGGCAACTTCCAGTTTCTACGTTTAAAACAACATTAATTTTCTGAATATTAACCATCACATTTACATTCCCTGTTTTGTATTCAACACAATTATGTTTGTAGATGTCTTTTTTTCTGTTCTTATCTAGGGGTGCTTACTCCCATTGTTTACCTAGCAGCGAGAACATCCTGCCCTACTCTTGATATTTACACACAAGAAAGGGATTTTGACTAAATCTAAAGATCCATAGGACAGAGATAAAATATACTGGGGTCACCTGCTCGTTTGATCTCATTGTGTTTCTTTTCATTTTTAACTTCACAGTGTTTTGCTGAAAGAGAATTGACAGTAAACAGTTTTGTTTGTTTTCTTGAACAGGGTAATGCATATATTACCTGCATGCCTGGCCCTGTCAGAAGATGGAATTACCCCGTACCTCTGTGCTTAGGTAATGTATTATCTCATACAGGCTGACATCTCTAGTGACAGCATTTCAATGAGGCGATATCGTTGACATATTTGTAGCATCAAACTCAAACTAGATCTTTTTCTTTCCCATTTTTGCCGTTCAATTTTTCTCATTGACTCGTTTATTTTGCTTCTATCTTCTCCTTATTTATATTTCTCTCATACTAATATTTTTCTCATATACAATGACCCGATAGCTCAGCGGCCTCAAAGAGGGCATTTTATTGTATTAGGAGAATTTTATTGTAAGATCAGGGGGTTGGGAGGTGTGATGGCTGGGAATAGATGCCTTGAGGGGGTTAGGGATTATGAATTTTCTGCTTTCCCCTTCAGCTGAAAATCAATAAGGCTTTGCACCATCTGAGTGTGTTGTTTGATTTCTGATACTCCTGATGAGACTCCCTTGTCTCCCCCGACACTTCCTCTCAAGTTGATTGCCACAGTGATAGTTTCCAGAGATTACCAACGAAGAACTCCACATTCTCTTTGACACCTCGCTGTTCTCTTGCACCCCGCACCTCTCAGTTATATACATATACATAAACATATGCAATATGATAAATGCAGTCTTGCACACACAGACAAAACTGCACAGTTACCCAAAGCGTTCTTTGTGTAAATACTCTGTTCCTGTGGTTTTCATCGTTCACTGCAGACATAAATCCCGGCTTTGCTGTCGATAGGCATGTTCTCTCGGATGTGTGCGTTCACTCGTTAGCTTAAGTCTTCTCTCGTTTACAGTACGTACGCTTCCCTGAACACCCCAGGATCTGTATTCATTTTGTTGCTGATAAACCCGCATCAAAGGCTTTGGATGCCCCTGCACCAAACGTATAACACCCTTTTAAGTGCCTCTCGTCTTCTCTTTTATTTCATACACAAGCAGGTCAAGCCCGTACCCCCCACCCCCGCCAGGAACACAATTACATCCCGAGATAATTTGTGCCTCATTTTGGTCTTAGTTGATAGTCCCCAAAGAAATAGCAGCAATATCACTTGTGTTTTCCACCATTTGCCACACAAATGTGCCTGTTGGGATTGTGATAGGAAACGCAGGAATGATTTAGTTTTAAGATTATAAGATTACACCACCTGGGTGTTCATGTAAGACTGGGTTGTGTGTCACAAGAGAGGGGTATAACCTTCACAGCAAGCTAAGTGTTCTCTAATGCACTCAGTCAAACAAGAGAGGGTGGGGTGTTGCAGGTGGGAGGTTGAAGTAATCACCTTCACCACTGAGCAAAACTGAGTTAGACTATTGAATAGTGACTCTCTCATTTATTTTGATTTAAAGCACCACTGAGCAAAGAGGGTGCCTTGGTGTGCTTGTTTTTTTTTTTTTTCCAAGAAGAGATGGACAAGCACAAGTCAAAGACATAATCCAACACAAACAAAGACCCTTTTCTGCTCTGCGTACATATACACACACACGCACACATATATACATATGCACAACATACGCAACATTTATGCGTGTGCTGGAACTTTCATCACACAACGACACAGCGCTCTTTGCCCTCCCTGAATATGCAGCCTCTAGTCATTGTTTTTCTTTGTTTTCCCATTGAGCCGCTCCGTGGAGAAGTGACATGTTCTTTCTCCTTGGTTGGTCTCCCTCAGCTCAGTGTGGCGGCTCTATGACAGACTTCAGCGGCGTCATCCTCAGCCCAGGCTTTCCAGGGAATTACCAAAGCAGCCTGGACTGCAGCTGGAGAGTTCAACTTCCTATTGGCTTCGGTCTGTAACCTCTCCTCTCCTTTGTAACTGAACAACCTGCTAATTTGAAACGTGTATAAATACAAGTATGTATAAAAGTGTAATACACTATTTGATAGGACTATTTACTCTTTGCTCTGTTTGTACTTCATTCATGTGCTCTTGGGTTTACCTCTTCCATTAACCTTCTCTTTCCTCTTCTTTAGGGATCCATCTACAGTTTCTGAACTTCTCCACAGAGCCTGTTCATGACTATTTGGAGATCCGCAGTGGGAACCTTGAGACAGGAACAGTGATTGATCGGTTCAGTGGCCCCACGCTGCCCAATCCTCTCTTCAGCACCACCCATGAGACTACTCTCTTCTTCCATAGCGACTACTCCCAGAACAAGCCCGGCTTCCACATTGTCTACCAGGGTGAGAGAGAGAAACAGTGTAGCTAAAGAGGACCGGTGTTGTTGTCCTTATTTTCTGTTCTGTGTGTCTACACACACACTATACATACAG